>SNQJ01S0023991.1:65476-82690 GCA_010110895.2 Picea sitchensis
CATCAACAAAAAGTTCTCCAAATATTAAAGGACAACCTAACCATGGCACAGAATTGCATGAAACAACAAGCAGATAAACATCGTAGTGAAAGAAGTTTTGAAGTAGGGAATTGGGTGTTTTTAAGACTACAACCATACAAACAGATTTCCCTCAAGCAAGCCAAGAAGGATAATAAATTATCACCAAAGTACTATGGCCCTTATAAGTTGTTGCAAAAGATTGGTACTATGGCATACAAATTGGAGTTACCTGCATCTTCACGAGTACACCTAGTTTTCCATGTTTCATGCTTAAATAAGGTTATAGGTGACAAGATCCCAATTCAAACTATATTTCCAGAACTTGACGAGGAAGGAAAAATCATATTGGAGACTGAAGCCATCAATGACACAAGAATTCGCTAGCTGACGAATAGATCCATTTCAGAGTATCTCATTAAATGGAGGAAACTATTGGCTGAAGATTCCACTTGGGAAGATGAGTCTTTTGTACAGAAGCATCCAGAGTTACTCAAGCATTGCGGACAACACTTGTCTCAAGGAGAGGGGCATGTTAAGCCCTAAATAGTGGCTCATTACCCCTTAATTAGGGCATATTACATTAGTAATGTTATTTTATTTATGTCAGCTTAAGTCCATTAGTTGTAATTGTACTTCCTAGTCTCCTATATATACCAAGGAGACATTTTCATTTGGAATCATCTTGTATTTTGACATTTATGTGGGAATAAGGAGGTTTCCCCCTCCAAGAGGCTTATTATCTAAATTTCTCCTTTTTTCAAGGCGTTGAGAACTTATTCTGAGTTTTCTCTATTCTATAATGATATATGGTTCCTAACAAGTTACGACTAATAATCATGGATATGGTTCATAGATGAATGACTTACACTACATAGTTAATCTCGAAAATGATATCTAATATGTTTCACTACAGAAGCCCCTCTATGGTTAAATAATAAGAGTGAAGGGAGATCTAAATAGATAGTTCATAAGGCACAATACTTGATAAGGTTTTGCAAATGGGGTAGCAAGCTAAGTGGGCTTGATTGTGGGGAAAACTCCATAGTTAAGTGCACTTGTGATCCAAAATCATATCCAGAAGCCTGACAGGGCTTGAAAAATGCTCAAAAATGAAAGTTCTCAGAATCCGACGAAACCAATTCCATTACGTCTGTCTCATCTTCGTGATTCTGGCGGTATATTTACTTTGTCAAACGGGCTCCGTATGCGAAAGTTATCACATTCTGATCGGAAGCCCAAACAGGTAAAAAGTCAAAGGTCAACTGGTCAAAAATTCAACGTTGATGACATCAGCATGCTGACTGTGTAGGAGATGACATGGCACTCTCTAATTGATCGTGATTGGGTAGGTTCACTGACAAGGAAGACATGTGGCAGGCAACTGGACCAGTCAATAACTGACAAGTGGCATTAATCCGACAAGTGGGGAGATGTCACGTGGCCCAGTCATGGGCAGCCACGTGGCACCCAGTCATCAGTTGAAGTAGCATGTTTCAAAAAAAATTGTTTTTGGGGTCCATGGGAATTGAACCCATGACCACCACCAAGCCCAACACCTTAAGAAATGGTCTTTGCCAATACACCAAATTATTTCTTATGTTGCAAAACCCACATTATGAAATATATTGCAAAGTATTGTATGGAGAGGGGCCAGTGCTTAGCCCTTTCGGCTAGCGCTTGGCCATATGAACCCATATGACCCTGTCAAGGGGGTGCGCGCTAGGCAAAAGGGGGATTATGCCCAAATTTAACTATAAAGTGGGTTTTATAACCAATTTTTGTGTTTTAATGGTAATTAAGCCTATTTTTAATGGTTTTTGGAAGTTATTGGGTAGTTTTGGAGCCTAAATTCTTGGAGGAAGTTGGAGATGAGTAACCAACTTCCCAGCTATATAACCAAAGCCTATTTGAGGCCATAAGGGGCATTCAAAGCAGAACAATGCTGAGGAGAAGCCAAGCCAAAGCCATTTTGATGCAGAGAAGCTTTTGAGGAGGAGACGTTGTCAGATCATTTCTGGGAGCTTCGAACGTCTGTTTTGCGTGTCGTTTTCTTTGCTGGGTTACAGAGATCTGGATGAACATGAATAGATCATTCTTGTAGCCATTTGGCATTGCAGCGATGTACTTTTGATCTTTTGAACAGAAATAAGGAAGCCTCCCCCACAGAGAAAAAGGCCCGGAGACGTAGGCAAAGTTATGCCGAACTCCGTTATCAATCTGCGTGTTATGGTTTGTTGTGTATTATTTCATTTCAGATCTGCAAGTGTATATATGGCTGTCATGATTCCTCTTCTTTCCTCATTCTTTCACTAAGTTTCTCAAATGGTTAATTAACGCATGCAAAATTAAAAATCAACCATAGTCATTAAAAGATCCTACGGATCAACTTGAGCCAGAGGCGTCTTGGGATGGGTGACCACCTAGGAAGTCTTGGTTATCGAGTGAAAGACCTGGAAGTGATGATTGATTCTATGTGATTCATTTTTCTTGTTTCAATCTCATTTCTTCACCCCTGTGAGCATCACCCGATGCAATGACTGCTAAGTGAACTATTCAAATCATGAGAATTATTGGTCAGTTACGACTAATACTCATGGATATGGATCATAGATGAATTACTTACACTATGCATTTAATCCCGAAAATGATATCTACTATTTTTACCTGCGAAGGCCCCTCAATGCTTAAATAATAAGAGTGAAGGGAGATCTAACTGGATAGTTCATAAGGCACAATAGTTTCTAAGGTTTTGCCAATGGGGTAGCAAGCTAAGTGGGCTTGATTGTGGGGAAAAATCCACAGTTAAGTGTGCTTGAGCCAGAGGCATCTTGCGATGGGTAACCACCTAGGAAGTCTTGATTACCGGGTGTAAGCCCTGGAAGTGATGATTGATGCTATGCGATTCATTTCACTGGTTTCAATCTCTTTTCTTCACCCCTGTGAGCATCACCTGATGCAATGAGTGTTAAGTGGACTATTCAAATCATGATAATTATTGGTCAGTTACAAATAATACTCATGGATATGGGTCATAGATGAATGACTTACACTACGCCGTGATATCTAATATGTTTCACTGTGGAATCCCCTCTATGCTTAAATAATGAGAGTGAAGGGACCTATAATTGGATAGTTCATAAGCCACAATACTTGCTAAGGTTTTGGAAATTGCGTAGCAAGCTAAGTGGGCTTGATTATGGGGAAAGCTCCACAGTTAAGTGCACTTGAGCTAGAGGAATCTTGGGATGGGTGACCCCCTGGGAAGTCTTGGTTACGGGGTGCAAGTCTCGGAAGTGATGATTGATATTATGCGATTCATTTCGCTGGTTTCAATCTCATTTGTTCACCACTGTGAGCATCATCCGATGCAATGAGTGCTAAGTGGACTATTCAAATCATGAGAATTATTGGTCACTTACGACTAATACTCATGGATATGGGTCATAGATGAATGACTTACACTACGTAGTTAATCCAAAAAATGATATTTAATTGTTTCACTGTGGAAGCCCCTCTATGCTTAAATAATAAAAGTGAAGGGAGCTCTAACTGGATAGTTCATAAGGCACAATACTTTCTAAGGTTTTGCAAGTGAGGTAGTAAGCTAAATGGGATTGATTGTGGGGAAAACTCCACAGTTAATCGCGCTTGAACCAGAGGCATCTTAGGATGGGTGACCACCTGAGAAGTCTTGGTTACCGGGTGCAAGCCATGGAAATGATGATTGATGCTACGTGATTCATTTTGCTGGTTTCAATCTCATTTCTTTACCCCTATGAGCATCACCCGATGCAATGAGTGCTAAGTGGACTATTCAAATCATGAGAATTATTGGCCAGTTACGACTAATACTCATGGATATGGGTCATAGATGAATGACTTACACTATGCAGTTAATCCTGAAAATGATATCTAATATGTTTCACTACGGAAGCCCCTCTATGCTTAAACAATAAGAGTGAAGGGAGCTCCAAATGGACAGTTCATAACGCACAATACTTGCTAAGGGTTTGCAAATGGGGTAGCAAGCTAAGTGGGCTTGATTGTGGGGAAAACTCCACAGTTAAGCATGCTTGAGCCAGAGGCATCCTGGGATGGGTGACCACCTGGGAAGTCTTGGTTATCGGGTGCAAGCCCCAGAAGTGATGATTGATGCCATGCGATTCATTTCGTTGGTTTCAATCTCATTTCTTCACCCCTGTGAGCATTACCCGATGCAATGAGTGCTAAGTCAACTATTCAAATCATGATAATTATTGGTCAGTTACGACTAATACTCATGGATATGGGTCATAGATGAATGACTTACACTACGCAGTTAATCTCGAAAATGATATCTAGTATGTTTCACTACGGAAGCCCCTCTATGCTTAAATAATAAGAGTGAAGGGAGCTCTAATTGGATAGTTCATATGGCACAATACTTTCTAAGTTTTTTCAAATGGGGCAGCAAGCTAAGTGGGATTTATTGCAGGGAAAACTCCACAGTTAAGCACGCTTGAGCCAGAGGCATCTTGGGATGGGTAACCACCTAGGAAGTCTTGGTTATTGGGTCCAAGCCTCCAAAGTGATGATTGATTCTATGCGATTAATTTCGCTGGTTTCAATCTCATTTCTTCACCCCTGTGATATACACCTGATGCAATGAGTGCTAAGTGGACTATTCCAATCATGATAATTATTGGTCAGTTACGACTAATACTCATGGATATGGGTCATATATGAATGACTTACACTATGCCGCTAATCCCAAAAATGATATCTAATATGTTTCATTGCGGAAGCCCCTCTATTCTTAAATAATAAGAGTGAAGGAAGATCTAACTCGATAGTTCATAAGGAACAATAATTGGTAAGGTTTTGCAAATGGGGTAGCAATCTAAGTGGGCTTGATTGTGGGGAAAAATCTACAATTTAGCTTGCTTGAGTCAGAGGTGTCTTCGGATGGGTGACCACCTAGGAAGTCTTGGTTATCGGGTGCAAGCCCCAGAAGTGATGATTGATGCTATGCGATTCATTTTGTTGGTTTCAATCTCATTTCTTTACCCCTGTGAGCATCACTTGATGCAATGAGTGCTAAGTGCAATATTCAAATCATGAGAATTATTGGTCAGTTATGACTAATACTCATGGATATGGGTCATAGATGAATGAATTACACTATGCAATTAATCTCGAAAATGATATCTAATATGTTTCACTATGGAAGCCACTCTATGCTTAAATAATAAGAGTGAAGGGAGCTCTAACTGGATAGTTCATAAGGCACAATACTTGCTAAGGTTTTGAAAATGGGGTAGTAAGCTAAGTGGGCTTGATTGTGGGGAAAAATCCACAGTTAAGCATGCTTGAGCCAGAAGCATCTTGGGATGGGTAACCACCTGAAAAGTCTAGGTTACCGAGTGAAAGCCTTGAAAGTGATGATTGATGTTATGCGATTCATTTTGTTGGTTTCAATCTCATTTCTTCACCCATGTGAGAATCACCCGATGCAATGAGTGCTAAGTGGACTATTCAAATCATGATAATTATTGGTCAGTCATGACTATTACTCGTGGATATGGGTCATAGATGAATGACTTACACTACGTAGTGATAACTAATATGTTTCACTGTCGAAGCCCCTCTATGCTTAAATAATAAGAGTGAAGGGAGCTCTAACTGGAAAGTTCATAAGGCACAATACTTTCTAAGGTTTTGCAAATGGGGTAGCAAGCTAAGTGGGCTTGATTATGGGGAAAACTCCACCTTTAAGCATGCTTGAGCCAGAGGTGTCTTGGGATGGGTGACCACCTGGGAAGTCTTGGTTACCGGGTGCAAGCCCCGAAAGTGATGATTGATGCTATGAAATTCATTTCATTGGTTTCAATCTCATTTCTTCACCGTTGTGAGCATCACCTGATGCAATGAATGCTAAGTGGACTATTCAAATCATGAGAATTATAGGTCAGTTGTGACTAATACTCATGGATATAGGTCATAAATGAATGACTTACACTACACAGTTAATCCCAAAAATGGTATCTAATATGTTTTACTGCAAAAGCCCCTCTATGCTTAAATAATAAGAGTGAAGGGAGATCCAACTGAATATTTCATAAGGCACAATACTTGCTAAGGTTTTGCAAATGGGGTAGCAAGCTAAGTGGGCTTGATTGTGGGGAAAACTCCACAGTTAAGTGTGCTTGAGCCAGAGGCATCTTGGGATGGGTGACCACCTAGGAAGTCTTGTTTACCAAGTGCAAGCCCCAAAAGTGATGATTGATGCTATGTGATTCATTTCACTGGTTTCAATCTCATTTCTTCACCCCTGTGAGCATCACCCGATGAAATGCGTGCTAAGTGGACTATTCAAATCATGAGAATTATTGGTCAGTTATGACTAATACTCATGGATATGGGTCATATATTAATGACTTACACTACACAGTTAATCCCAAAAATGATATCTAATATGTTTCTCTATGAAATCCCTTGTATTCTTAAACAGCCTAAAAATCAAAGCGTTAATTAAAATCTATCTAGAAAATTTTATTTCTACTGCTCTGCAAACCTACATTAGCTTAAGTGTAGGGATTTGGAATAGATGTTGAGAATAAATTTTCAAATCCATAATAAAACAAATAATCTTTCAATAGGGAGAAAAAAACCAATTTTCGTATAAGCATAGTCGGGATCCCCCTCTCACACAGGGGTTAAACACGAGGTCTCTTGCGTGAGAGAAACAAATATTAACCCTCTGAAGCTTAACAAAATGTAGTGGAACGATCGTATAATGGGGTTTCTTCCTGAGAATCAATTGTTTTCATTTGGTATCATAGCTTCATGAATCCCAAATCTGTTTTGGGTCCTCTACATTTTATCGGTCCTCTTGTCTTCAGTCCTCTAGAATAATTTTAGACTTGATATCCTACCCATTCATTAGATCCCGACTGTTGAATGTACATACCCAGAGGCTTACTTCGATTTGGCAACCTTAGTGGCATTTGTATTTAGGGTTCATACAAAAGGTGATGGGGAAGGGGAATCTTTGATGTACCTGGGTCAGAAATTGGTCAAACTCACTCGGGATCCTTGGAGGGTAACCCATGAATGGACCGTGAGGGAAATTTCACCAAGGTGTAAGTCCGTTAAGCAGGTATCTAATGTAAATGATCCACCAGCTCTTTCTCAACCCCTTTTTCATATTTATCCTGCGATGTTATATTTCATCACCAACTAGTGTGTTCATTGTGAAAAGGTTTGTTTGTTTGGTTTTATTCCTAAAATTTTTAGCGTTTGTTGTTTTTTTTCCCTAGAAATCCCTTAGGGTTGAGTCTATGTCTATAGAATCAGTTCCTGGAACTACCATTGAAGGAATCCATTTTCCCGGGATAGCGTTTGTTTCTCCTTATGTGGGACACGTTGCTCCTCCTTTTATCTCTACTTTGACTCTTCACATACTCATTATTGGGTTATCGGTCTGGTTGGTTTCCACTCTGGTGAATGTAAATGATCCTATTTCTTCGTCCATAAGTACTCCACCCCGGGACCATCAACCTTATATTGATCCTCTTCCTTCTTCTCTTGTAGGGTCTTCTTCTTGTTCTTTCTCTTCTCATAGTGAAAGCTCTACAACTAGTAACCCGAAGGATAAGAAGAAGAAGAAAAGGAAGATTAAGAAGAAGAAAACTAAGCTAGTGGGGGGGGGGATTACAACCATTGTTGAACATGTTGGAAGCAATCAACTAGTTATTGTTCATCATGATGGGAGTCTTGATAATGCCAACAAGTCTATCAAGCCACATCGCAAGCCCAGAATCCCTTGCAGGATTTCTAAGGGTGACCACCTTCTTAAGGAGTTCCCTGATATTGCCAAGGTTGTATAAGTGTTGTTCTAGGGCTCTCAACCTGTGGTGTCAGCCATTGCAGGTAATGATGGTGACAAATTATCAACTATTGATAATCAAGTTGGAAGTAGGAAGAGCAAAGTAAAATTTCCTTTCTTGTTATGCAAGGAGATGCACTGTAGTTAACTCTACCCTCGTATGGATGAGGCTTCATATATGTTGGAAAATATTGTAGATTTCCAACAAAATATTCCACCTCCCAACCTTCCATTGGTTGATGAACTAGTCAATATGGTTCCATCATCGGTCAATTTGGTTTATGATGTGGTAAATTAAGTTCCATCATTAGTTTATCTGGTCAATCAATTGATTGATTCTATTTCACCTTGTATCACTCCCACTCCCCCCTTGGAGAGTGAAGTTAAAGTGGTCGATCCAATACCACCCTTCATCGATCCCACTCCTCCTTTGAAGATTGAGGATATCGCTAAGTTCTTTCTTGTTACTATGAATTTTTCTGGACAAGGGGTACCTTCACCCTTCCCAACGACACCCCCTATGAGTATTGAGGTTGTTCTTTTCAATTGGGGTGCACTGTTGAAATATCGTATCCCTTCTTATATACCTTTCCAAATCATTATTCAGGTTTTTGGTAGGGACACTCCTCATACTATTTTCGATAAAGGTGCATTTGTTAATATCTTGTCCTTGATTGCTTTGCAAGATTTAGGTTCTCCTAATCTTGCATCGGTGACTCAGAATCTGTTGGCTTTTAATAGAAGGTTTTGTCAACCTTTAGGGATCCTTCCTCGATTTCTTGTTACTTTAGGAGGAAAAATTATCCATATTGATGTGATTGTTGTCCATGACCCCTTGGATTTCAATTTTCTCCTCGGGTGAGACTATGTTTATGATATGAAGGATATTGTGGACACAATATTTTGAATGATGTGTTTCCCTCACAATGGAAATATAGTGACCATAGAACACCTTTCATTCATTTTCCCTCATACAATGGTCAACCATACAACTTCTCTAAATGGTCCTTATATGCAAGCGACATCCACCCCACCACAGGTTAATTAAGTGCCAACTTGTCCCATGCATTCAACTCTGAATGAGATGGAATGTCTCCCTTCTTATGATTTAGATACAGTAGTTGACATGGTGATCTCTTTGATAGGGATATTAGTGCCTGATCTCCCTAACCATATCGCGACCCTCGACATATATTACTTCCAGAGTGTGATTTTTCTATCTATCGAAGATATCTTGCAATCCATGATTGAATTTTGTCCCTTGACATGTATTCCTTCCAGAGCATTGTCGTCTTTGAATCCATGATTAAGTAGAGGTCTTTGAGCATAGTTTACATGTTGATTTCAGGATCATTAAAAAATGAAACCGGGTCGAGTAGAGTTCCCGTCTTTGTGTCAATATCATTAAAAAATGAAACATAGGGCCTCAAGCATAGTTTCTAGTTTCAATCTTGTGTTAAAATGAAACCTACCTTATGAGCATATTTCTTTTCCTATGTCAAGTGCGTTAAAAAATGAAACAACCACCTCTCTTGTTCAATCGAGTATTTCTCGATATCTCATATATGTTGAGTCGTGTATTTCCCTAGATCTCGTAAATTAACCTTCATTTCATCCTCCTTTGTCTGTTGACCCTTTTTCTCCATCTAGTGCAAAAATCAGTGACAACATAAGTGTCGGTGGATGAAACAAAGCTTGGGGTGGGAATCTCTAGTCTCTAGACATCATGCTAGAGAAAAAACCATTTTCTTCCATCACGTAACTGGGGGAAAGGTACCAACTATACATGGGTCTCGTTCAAAACCCTTGGACATTATGTTGGGAAGTTTTGAGCTCAGTCTTTGTTCTTTATCATGTTGTGAATACATGAGAATAGGTTACCGAGTCTCCTTTAAGCTCCTTTTAGACTCCCTAAACATGAAAAGATTGTCATGTGAGCTTGCTTCCTTTCACACTGGTTAAAAGGTTTGAAAGGGTTTCTTTTGAGTGGTAGTTTATCTCTTTTTTGGCCTCAAGAGACTAATTATGAAAAAGGAACACTTTAGTCAAGCATGATTAGAAGATTTCTCCCCTGTATTTTTTTACAATTTGTTTAGGCTTGGGAGACTAAATTTATGAAAAAGTCACTCATGGAGTTGTCTTTAAGTTCTTTTAATACTCTCTAAATGTGAAAATCCACCGAATTTACCTTATTTGGGCTCATAAATATATGCACCAAACGACCTATGTGAGTCCAATCTCTAGGACCCATCTTGGACCGAACCTATCCTTCCTTGAGTTCTTTAAACATATATTGAGGGACTCATCTGAAGGATGATCTATACCGAGCATATGTTATCTTCCTCAACCTCGTTAAAAAATAAATATGTACTCATCTATCTAGATGGGGAGGAATTTGAAGAAAGTGGGTCAAGTTTTTTAGAATCCATTATGGCAGATATTGTCTCCCTTGAACATGGCACATGTTTTCATCTCTTCTTAAAGTTGGGTAATATTCTTGTCTCTAAGTCATATCAATTCTATTTTTTTCCATACTTTTACATTCTAGTAGAAGAGTTCTCTTATTTTCGTCACATTACGTTCTTGGTACTCGTTGAGTCAATGCTTCCAAGTCAGTTTTCATGCTTCATAATGTTCAAGGGAAGTTTCACTTCAAACCATCCATATGCAGTATTACTAGTCTCAATTTCTTGTGTCATTATATACTCATTTGATCCACAATTATACATCACTTTCATTTTTCAGTTTCATGTCGATGATGATTGTTGTAGATGATTTTAAAGGGATGTTAGTGTCCACTTGTACTCCTTATGTCTTGCTATAGGTGTTGATAAATCCAAGGGAAGTTTAACCTCTCTATAACGGGGGTATTCCATAACGCTCAACCCAATGGATAGGGGCTAGGATGGTTTTGAACCTCTAATCCAATATTCCCAGCCAGGTCCACTGCTATGATATTATCATGTGAACCAAAGTCAAACAAAGCATCTATATTGGTGTTATTAACCTGAATCTTGATGTGGAAGAGATTGGTAATATCCTTATTTTTCTGGTGATGAAGGCTACCTAGAGTCACCTCATTTTGAATAGATGTGCAGAAAATATTTTCATCCACATCTGAGCTAATTTCAACATGGTTGCTCGAATCTATGGCTAGAAGGTTCTTTTTCTTTTTGTTCTTCTTCTAGTTCCTTGGGTTCAGTTCTAGATGTAGTTTCCATCATTTCTCCTTAGTGTGGACATCAATGTTGCAATGGCTTCTAGGATATTTGAACTAATGTGCAATGGATTTTGTATTCTTATATTTCCCCCCTTTCCACTTCTTCTTCGCCTCCTGGGAATATTTTTGGTGCTCTTTCTTCTTCGAACCACTTGGTTTCCCCTTCTTTTCACCTATTTTTTCCAAGTATTGTTCCTGTACACATGTCTCATCCACTGTCCTTGGCTTGAAGAGAAACACCTTCTTTAATAGATGACTATGTAAGACCCTAGATACTTGAGGAGTACATATGGGTTCTTGGGAGAGATACCCAACATGATCGCCATCTTTTTGAACTCAATGGTGTACTCCTATACACTTTTCCCTTGCCTCTCCATGAAGTAGTGCCACTGGATCCATTGGTCCTCTACATACTCGATAGGGTAGAATTGGGACTTAATGAGAGTTTTGAAGTCCTCCCACCGAGTTACTGGTGAATCACCCTCTATCCTAAGTGTTTCAGTGTGGAATTCCCACCAGGTTAAAGCAAGTCCATCTAAGTTCAATATGGAAAATGAAATTTTTTTCCATTAATATATATGGTGAATGCTAAAATAAAATTCTAGTTGTTGTAACCAATGAGTCAATTTTAATGCATTGATATCACCTTGGTATGATTTTATGTCCACTTTCACTTCCATATTGAATAGGTATTGTGAAGGGTTAATGACACTCAAACTCGGTTTCTCTTTCTCGACTTCTTTCCATGACTCCTTTCTTGAGTCTTCGTGATCTCTCGATTTCCCCTTCGATCCAATATCTAAGTTAGAGCCTCCATCATCTCCTAACGATCCAATCTTGCTTGCTAAAGCCACCATGAGGTGGTTCATATTGTGACTAATGTCGGCAAGTTATGCTTCCAACCACTCAAATATCTCTTATGTTGGATCTCGAGAGTTATTATGAATAGACTTGTGTTACATGTCTAGGGTTTCTGCAACTTCTCTTTAAGCCAATTCTTGTATCCTGCAACTTCCCATAAATACCTAAAAGAAATAAATCCTTTGATACCAGTATGATATGTAAATTGTCGTGGATATTCCACTGGAATAGTTCATCACATTAGATCTAATAAGAATACTGAAAATATTTACTATCAAGGTTACTTTTCCTTCAGATATCCATAATATTTAGTTATTGATTTTATGCTTATGCATGAAATAGATAAAATGTAGAAAATAGAAAATAGTAAAATACAATCACACTATCCACAAATAAACACAACATGTGACCTTGGAAACCCAATTCCTGAGAAAACCCAGCTAGAAGGTGAGGTTTCTCTACTCTCTTTTATTTGGTATAGAAATGATGCAAGTAAAAAGAAAGAGGCACTCTCCTAGGAGTGGCMTGTGACCTATTGTTGCAAGTTTCCTTTTTCACCATTCTTCACTTTGTTGGTTGTCTCTTTGATAGATTACATAAAACGAAGGGCCCAACACCTATATAATTTATGTATAATCTATCCTCCTCTTTTATGCTCATATAATACCACTCTCATATGGTCTTCTCAACTATGGAACAACATACAATGAAAAATAATGGAACCCCTTCTCCTCCTAATGGCCCAGTTTCTAATATAGCCCGATAGCCATTTAGGAGTAGGGTTTTTAATACCTCAACCTTCAGTTGTGATAAAGTTTTGGACCTTCTAGAACGTTCTTATGAAATCCACTACGTGGCTAGCCCCACATGTATAAGTAATGTAGAATGACGTGACATCCACTTTCACCATGGTGATCAATACGATATGTCAACTTATAGGAGGCATAAATTTCTCATACGAACTCCTATTAATGACTGGTCTATACCATTGGAAATTTATCGATGAGTAGAATATAAAATTTTCCTTCATAGTAAGGTTTGGACCAAAAACATCTATCATTTTATGCCTCAAAATGGATACAAAATATTTCAGATGGGTTTTTGGACCCAAATTTCCAAATTTGGACCACTTGCCAAAATTCCCTACCAGTTGATTCCTCCAATTTCTCCACCCAGAAATTATCAAGAGAAATATGAAAAGTAATATAATGATCCAATCCTTAAACATTTGGACATTTATTGGGAGCTCCTACATGTCTTCCTCTAATGTCTTGACTCTGAAATTTCTTGACGCAAAYTTATCATGAATTTGATATGGGCCCAACCACAGTTTCTGGAATTTGTTGTGTTTTCCTTTCCTTTCATTGGATTTATCCCATTTAAGAACCATATCACCTTCTTGAAACTCTTTGTTTCCCACATAGGTTTTATCAAACCATGTTTTAATTAGTTCTTGATGTTGCATTAAATTATTTTTATATTTCTCTCTTTTTTTCTTCTAATTTAAGGAGCATGTTCAACCTTTGTTGCATTACTAGGAATTCATTGTGTTGGAGAGACTGGGATAGTTGCAGGGAAGGTAGGAAAGAATGGGTTGGAAAGATAGTTTTATGTCCATAAAATAGAAAGAAAGGATAATTTCCCAAAGAATCCTTACATGTTACTCTATCATCCCATAGGGAATTGGGGAAGGATAAATGTCAATTTCTTTGGTGTTATTTTATAGTCTTTTTTAGAATTTTGATTAGATTTTTATTTGTATATTCTGCTAGCCCATTTCCCTAAGGATAATAGTTAGTTGAATATTTTATTTTGAGCTTATTTTCAAGGGAATTTTAGATTAATTTCAAATAAGAGAAATATTTGGTATTATCAAATACTAAGGATTATGGGACACCAAATCTAATTATTATGGAAGAATTCAGGAAATATATCACCTGATTTTCATTCACAGTCTTCAGAGGAATTTCTTTAGTCCATTTGGCGAAATCGTTTGGGGGGACGGGGGGGTGAAGGGGGTGAAATCCCCATGCATGGGGGTTCGGGGCCAGTGCCCCCAAGACTTTTTTTTTCCTTGGGAAATGTGTTGCATTTTTGCCTTGTTTTTCATGTTGCCTCAATTTTCGTGTCCATTGTTGGGCGATTTTTCGGCACAAGGTTTTTTCCAATGGTTTTCTATTTTCGGTTAAGGAATTAGGGTTTTTGACTAATATAGGTCATTGGGTTAGGGTTTTGGATGTTGTTGGATCTTATAGGTATATTGTATTGTAAACAATATATCACTATGAATGAATATAAAATATGTTGGTTTTCTCGGTTTAGGTTTCCAAGGGAAAAATATTTGTGTAATGTTTGTATTTGTCATTGTATATTTTTGTTCATTTACTGAAAATATGTTTGCAGTAAATATTGTACAAGGTTAAAATCTACATTTGGTATCAAAGCTTTGTTGGCTTCAGGGGGATTCCTTTGTGGTCAAGGGTTTGTCTCGGGACTATGATAAGCCTTGTTACAGTAGGAGATCTATGGTATTGATTTTTTAGGTGAAAGAAATGGTGAGCAATTCGAAAATGGAGATCGAGAAGTTTAATAGGAAAATTTTTGAGCTGTGGAAGCTCAAGATGGAATATTTGTTGGTGGACAGAGATCAATAGATCAAGGTAGATACGGGTACTGCACCTACATGAAATTCAACAGATGACTAGAAAAATTTGGATCAAAAAGCAAAGAGCACAATATGACTATGCCTCTTAGATTCAATATTATTAATTGTTTCAAAGGAAGCTACAACCAAGGATTTATAAGATAAGTTGGGGAAGTTGTATCAGTCTAAGTCCCTAGTAAATAAACTAGTATTCTTGAGAAAGAAGTTGTATAACCTAAGGATGAGAGATGGAGACTCGGTGGCAGAGCATTTGAATGCCTTCAATACTATGGTAAGTCAGTTAGTATCTATTGAGATTAAAATTTAAGATGAAGATAAATGTATCTATTTATTGTGTTCTTTACCAGACTCGTGGGATAGTCTAATTGTAGCCATAGGTAGTAATACAACTACCTTGAATTTTGATGAAGTGGTCTCATCCTTATTGTTGGAGGAGATGAGATAGAAGAATATGGAAGGACAAAGAACAGAAGCATTATTTGCAAGAGGGTGTTCCTAAGAAAAAAATAGATCGAAGTTCTCAAGTGGGATATATAAGTCTAAGGGTAGATCTAAATCTCCCAGAAAGTTTGTAAAGGTATGTTAGAGATGTGGAAAATAAGGGCACTACAAGAAGCAGTGTAGATCCAAAGTTGAGAACAAGAAGGGATCTGAAGAATCTCCTTCTACAAAAGAAAAGACCTCCAAGGAAGGAGGGGATGTGTACTTGGATTATGCAAGCACATATGTAAATCATGAGGCATGGCTGGTTGACTTTGGTGCATCCTTTCATATGACTCCCCATAGGGAGTGGTTCTGTGAATATGAAAGGTATGATGGAGGTAATGTTTTCTTAGGTGATGATTTGACAACCAGAATCATAGGACGAAGAAAATTCAATTTGAGGCTCATAGATGGAAGGATTAGAACACTTCTCGGTGTTATGCACATCCCAGGTTTGGCCAAAGAAATGATTTGTGTAAGAAAAATGGACGATGCAGGGGTAAAAACAATATTTGAAAAAGAAACCTGCATGATGGTTTGAGGAGAAATGGTGTTACTGAAGGGAGTTTGGTTTGGAACTCTATATAATCTGCCAGGAAGAACTATTAGTTATGGGTCTAATAGTTCCATTGTTCCTAATATTGGATTTGAAGAAGAAAGAACTCCTACATTCTCTAGAGAAAATGTTATACTATGGCATCAAAGACTGGGGCATACAAAGAGAAGGGTATTCGACTACTAAACGGTAAAGGTATGGTTGAAGGTATGTCTAACAGCTCTCTGGATTTTGATTTCTGTGAACATTGTGTATATGGGAAGAAAAATCGGGTAAGATTCCTCTCTAGTGCAATGAGGGTAGAAGGAATTTTACAGCTACTTCACAGTGATGTTTTTGGACTTGTGTCAATCCCATCATTGGGAAAATATGTGTACTATGACTCATTTATAGATGACTTCTTGAGAAATACTTGGATATATTTCCTTAGGAAACAATCTGAAGTCTTTGACAAGTTTCAAGAGTTTAAGGCTCTTGTTGAGAATCAAACAGAGAAACAAATTAAGGTGTTGAGGACAGATAACGGTGGAGATTTATACAGGAATGAATTTGAAGAATTTTCTAAGAAGTGTGGTATATCAAAGTAGAATACTACTCCATATACACCTCAGCAGAATGGAGCTGCAGAAGGGATGAACAGGACACTAATGGAAAAATCAAGGTGCATGCTTAGTGGTGTCGGGTTAGGGAAATAATTCTGGGTAGAGGTAGTGGGTACTGCATGTTACCTGGTCAATAAATCACCCTCATCAGCGTTAGATGACAAGACTCCACAATAGTTATGGACTGGTAAGAAACCTTCTCTCACACATCTCAAGTTATTTGGTTGTGATGCATATGTTCATGTTCCAAAGGAAAACATGAGTAAGTTAGATAAGAAGGCTGGAAAGTGTATCTTTATTGGATATAAAGATAGTCTCAAGGGTTATAAGCTTTGGAACCCAAAAAATAAAAAGGTAGTGTATAGTCGAGATGTGGTATTTAGAGAAATGAAGGATGTTGTTAAACAGGAAGTCCTACCAAGTAAGGAAGAACCAGAGAAAATAGAGTTTGATTTAAAGGATGATGAATTAGACTCTATAGAAGAACAAGAATCAGAAGAAGAAGATCATCATACTCCAATATTGAAGAGATCGATTCGAGAAATAAGGCTACCAGAAAGGTATACTCCATTTGATTTCCGTTCAAATTTTTATTTGTCTATTACTGATGATGATCCTAGAACTGTTAGGAAGGCAGTAGATTCAGAGGATGGAAATCTCTAGAAAAAGGCCATGGAGGAAGAAATGGAAGCCTTGGATAAAAATGAGTCTTGGGATCTAGTGGATTTGCCGACTGGAAGAAATCCCATTGGAAGCAAATGGGTATTTAAAAAGAATTTTAATGCAGAAGTAAAAGTGGAGAAATACAAAGCTCGGTTAGTAGAAAAGGGTTATTCCTAGGTTGAGAGAATTGATTTTGGTGATATTTTTTCTCATGTTGCCAAGTTAACCTCTATAAGGTTTATGTTATCTGTTGTTGTTACATTTGATTTTGAAGTA
>SNQJ01S0023991.1:99484-120155 GCA_010110895.2 Picea sitchensis
TACCTCTTCCAGAAACACATCTCTGTATTCTCTCAGGGTAGGGTGGTCTTTGAGGCTTGGTTTGTCATCTTCAATAGTTTTCAACACCTGTATTACATATAGGGGACATCGTTTTCGGCAATACTTTATCATTTGCAGAGTTGATATTTGTCTCACCGAGACAGTTTTTCGGATCCCTTGAAGGGTTATCCTTTTTCCTTCTTTACTTACACATTCTAAGGTTTTATGGTAACATTCCAATCTGGCTTTATGGGCGGCTAGCCAGTCCATACCAATCAATAGATCATATGATCCCAGGGGTAATATGTTAACGGTTGCTTGGGTGGGGATTTCACCCAACATTAATTGGCAGGTTGGTATGACCTCTGCTACCCTTCTCTTAGTGCTAGTGGCTAATTGTACCAACCATGGCTTGGTAGGTTTTTGTGGTTGTAGTTTACACTTATCAATAGCCTTAGGGGCTATATAACTTAAATTTGAACCATGGTCAATCAGACACTAGATGGTTGGAAATCATACCTTCTATTTCCACCACTAAAGCTTGGTGGTCAACTTGGTTATTGTCCAAGGCTGCATAAATTTGTGGCACACTCCTGGCCACATTATTAACGATGGTAGCTTCCTGGATGTTGTAAATTCTCTGAATATTTTGTTGTCGGTGTGGACAGTCTCTCAGTAGATGTTCTTCTCTGTAGCCCCAACATTTCAAAGGTTCTCTCTTTGGGTTATCAGTCTTTACTAGGGTAGATCCAGAAAGTTTGTTTCCGCTCAAGGAGGGAAAGTTCTCCTGGTGTACACTTCGGGCTGGGAAGCTCATCCTTGAGTTCTTTTTATAGTCCTTAAATCTCAGGGATTTAAACCCCTTTTTCTAAAATCTCGAACTATTCTTCTATTTCCATCCTTTGTGAGGTTCTGTTCGATGTCCAAACTGTTCATGACAATAGGTTTCCTTTTAGATAGTGCCTTCTAGGGTCTTTGGCTCATCAAATTCAATTATGTCCCGATAGTCCTTAGGTACTCTGCTGATGAAACATTGAACCTTTTCTTATTCTGTCTTTATATAAGGTACATACCTCAGGAACTCAAGGAATCCGCGGACATATTCCTCTATAGTGAGTTGCCCCATTTTGAGTTCATATAATTCTTTAGTCTTTTCGTCGAAATATTTTTCCCACAAATACTTCTTCCGAAAATATTTCTTAAACCGTTCCCAAGACAGGTCCTCTTCGCGAACCCCTTTCACATTCTTAAGGTATTCCCACAAAATGGAATCCTTTCCGTTCAAGTTGAAAATGGCCACTCGGGCCTTCAAATTTTCTGAGAAGTCATGGACTCTGAAATACTTCTTTAGTCCAAGCAGCCAGGCCTTTGCTTCCTCTCCTTTCTTTATTTCACCGTTGAAGGAGGGTGGTTTGGCCTTCCTGAACACTTTGAGGTTATGACTCTTGGAAAGTTTCTGCTTCTTTCATTTTCTTCGGGAATGAGAGCTAGTTCTGTTGCTAGAAGAGCCCTCCTAACCGCCAGCTTCCTTTCCAAAGGAATCATCTGCCGCTTGTCCTTTACCTCTGGGATGGACCTTTTTTGAGGTGCTCCTCTCAGTGTGGCCATTGATATGACCATGTTTCTATACCTCAAGTTCATGCTGCATTTGTCTTTGTAGGTTGGAGAAGCTCTGAAGTAAAACTGTGTTAATTTCTGTTTTCTTTTCTTGTTCTTTCATCATCCTCTCATTGTCAGCCTTGCATCTTTGTAATTCGACCATGAGACTCCTCACAGTCTCGGCTAGATATGGAGGGGTCCCTACTACCCTCCTTTCATCATATTCTTCGTCTCTATTGTGGGATCCCTCCCCCACTTCATGGTGAGTCACCATTCTATACGTTGATAATTTCTAGCGGTTGATCTTCCGCTTGTGTGCAAAAGGAAAAAAAAAAGATGTTGGTTGTTAGTCAATGTTCACATTCATTTATAACTAGTACATAATTCATATTTTTCTCATGCACACACACAATAGGAGTTTTCATTCTTAGCTTCAAATTTTTAATTGAGGGAGTCAAGATAAGGAGTTACTCCTTTTAACAGTACTCCGAATGGAGTCTCTGCGCAACCCGTTCATGAGCCCAAGCAGGCCAAGATTTGTAACCATTCTCTGATACCACTTTGTAACACACCCACTACGGGGCTAGGAAATTTTTGGCCTTTTTCTTCTTTTCTCCGAGGAACAAAATTCCCCGAATCCCTACGGGGCCTCATACAGACCCTGCCATCCCTTATCCGTACTCATATGATCGACGGCTATGACCACAGGCCTTATCAGAGAGGTGCCCGTCGGCTTTCGCATTTCGGGAAATCGCGATGCATGCATTTCCCTTTCTCTCTTGTCTTTCGAAGGGATAAAACATGAAACTGTTTTAACCGCTTATTGAGATTCACATCAACTCGGATTAAGCCCTAATACTCTACACTTCAATATTTCGCATACCGGAAATTCGGGATATGCGATGATAGGAGGTTTCACGCTTAGGTTTCCTAGGAGACAAAACACCGAAACCTGCATATAGATATGTATATATATATATACACTGCTCCGTCTATTTCCGGAATTCACAAACCGGGTTTTTAGGACTGGCGAGTACAAGAAAACTTGCCAATAGGTATCTTGGATACCAAAATACTGAAATACCCAATATTACATGTGTTAAGCCATTTCGGCATTCCTCCTTTCAGGACTTCGCTAATCGGGGTTTCGAGACTAGTGAATTCATGGGGTCCACACTTAGATACCCTGGGTGCCAAAATACCGAAGTATAACCACTTCTCCACACTCTATCCTTTCGGGGTTTTGCAAGTCAGGATTTCGGGACTTGCGAGTACAAGGGAAACTTACCCTTGGGATTTTCAGGTACCGAAACACCGAAATGCCGAACCAAATCATGCTATTCCAATTTTGGGATTCCGCGAATCGGGGTTTCGTATATCGAAATTTTGAAATGCAATAGGTCAAAGATTCACACTCCTCGACTACTCGAACGCCGAAAAGCCGATACACCCACTCATAATACATTCGACCAAAATCGGGGTTCCGCAGTTCGGGATTTCACGACTAGCGGGTAAAAGGGAACTTATCCTTGAATGTCCCGGTTCCGAAATGCCAAACACCAATACTTACCCATGCCGGTCCAATTCGAAGTTTCGTGAATCGAAGATTTGCGATGTGCGCAGACAGGAGGTCTCGCATCTAGATCTTCCAGGAGCTGAAACTCCGAAGTACCAACTCTTAACCTACACATCTATTTCAGGATTTCACCCATCGGCATTTCGCAAGTCGGGGATTTGGGACTTGTGAATACAAGGGACTCGCCTCTAGGTACTTCGGGTACCGAAACTCCGAAAACTCATAACTTACCCACACAATAGTATTTCGGGATTTCATATGTCGATATTTCATGAGTCATGAGGACAAGGGTTCTTACCCTCTGATCTCCCGGGTGCTGAAAAGCCAAAACACTTACCGGCCACCACGTGTACTCAACAATTGGACGGTCCAGGTACTCCTATGGGTCTTGGAATCGACGGTCCCGATTTCTTCACTACTTACGAAGGTTAAAAAGGAGTCGAGGCATTAACGCCTACGTTCCTTCATCCAATCTAACAGTCGTAATAGACCTTAGATCCTCTGAAAGGATCTCATTCGTTCATTTAGCAAGAGGAAGGGTATCCTAGGTACGGAACCACTGAAAGGTCCTTAATTCATCCACACGCTGTCATTTTGGGATTTCGTGGGTCGGGGTTTCGGGACTCACGAGTACAAGAGGACCCGCACCTAGATACCCCGGGTGCCGAAACGCCGAAATGTCCTAAGTCTAAGAGGACCATTCTCTCTCTCGTGGAGGATTTTAAGACTTAAACTATAACATCCTCCTTTGGGTCCTCAGGCAATTTACACCAGGTTTTGAAGACCAGACTAGAAGGTCTTCTAGAAGGCAAAGGAGTGGTCTCAAAAGGGTGCCTTCATGGGGAAATCTATCCAAGGCATCGTGTAAGACAAACACGGGAACAAATCTCCCGAGAGTAGACTTGAAAAATCTGTATTAGTTTAGTATATATATATATATATATATGTAAACATAATCCATATGTGGTCATTCCAACATAAGCATGCAACCACCACTCTGATCAAAATACCATGCAGACATTTCTACACAGAAACTATTTATAAGTGTTCAAACCATGAGCATACATTTAAAGACATTTAAATTCAATATACAAGATATAACACTTATCAAAAAAACACTAGGTGATGCAACTGCTGAGAGGGGTGCTCGTTTCCACCCAACCATAGGCTCAGCAACTCCGAATGGATTTACCACTAGCCACCCCCGAGCTAGACCACGATGCTTGAGACTCTCTTTCTCTGTTCTTCAGTGACCAAGAATGAAGGTTACTCTCCTTCTTCTCTGCTATCACTCACTCTGTATTTTTTTCCAGAGTTCTTCCGATTTTTTTCCTGCGATCTCCCTCCCTCGCGTGCTCCCCTTCCACACCTTTTACCTGCCTTTTTATTTTTTCAGCGAGGTTGCGTGTGGCATGAATTTCCTCGCGGTGGTCAGGTATGAGGCCTCCACTGATGGGAGGTTCACCCCCATCCCTCATTAACTCATGAGGAGCCTCTTCACCTACCAACCTGGCAAGTAATTCATTTCGGGGTCAGCGAGCCACTCTTGGTTCTCCTGGCCAGTGAAGACCAAATACRGTTTGGTTCGGTGGAAGTTAATGCCACCATTCCMGGTGCCTTCCACCACCTTTCTTTAGCCATCATGGTCTCTTTGTCAGCACATCCCCCTCCCAGCAGTCCTGCATCACATATATATTTGTATATATAATGTTAATTTACATTCGTCGACCTTGTATACTAAGGTCCATTCAAAATCACACATTCACATATTTGAGTTTGCCATAGTTCTTGGCCAACATAATTATTTTTACAGACTGGGGGAAACAAGGTGTTACACCATCTCTTCTGTAATCTTCTTCTTGAATTTTCTTCATTTTTGGAATGTTCTTCTTTTAAGGCTCACATTATTCCTTCTTAGTAAGGCCTTTGATGAATTCTACATAATTCTTAGTCTTCTCTTCATTCTTTCTTTCTAGCAACCTATAACATTTATCTTCATATTTCTTTACTGATGATGTGGAGATTTTTGTCTCTTCCATGTTCTTGTTGAGCTCGACAACTTTAACTCTTAATGTAGCAACTTTTTCTTCAAGATTCTCGCGTTCTTGTTCTTTCCTCGTCATTTGGATCTTCATGACTTCTTCCTTTCTTTTTTCATCTTCAAGTTGGGTATTCAAGGAGACAATTTCTTATCCAAGTATTATTTCCTATTGACTAAATTATGATGGAATTTTATTTAAGTCCTTGGATATTTCCTTGATATGCATAGTCAAAATATTTTCTCTCTTCTCTTCTTCCTTTCTTTGTGCTATTATTTTTTCTTCCAAAAAATTATTTTCTTCCTACTAACTTTTTCATGATTCATAAATCCTTCTAGATTCTTATACTTGGGATTTTAGGTTTGTAATCATCTACTAGAATTCTTCAGAGCTGTGATTTTGAGACTCCCTTTTTATATTGATCAATTCTTCCTCAAGTGAATTTTTTGTCTCTTTCTTTGATCGGCTTGTCTAAAGCACTGGTTAGGTGTCTCTCATAGTCTTGTTATTCTGAATATATATGACATGATGAGCTTCTTTCTTCCCATACTAATTCAACATCTTGGTCATATTATTTATCACGATCAATATGCTTTGGATCTGCGGTAGAATGGGATTATGTAAATTATAGATTATGTAACTTATCCCAAAGTTCTTTGGATGATGAAAATTGTCCCACTATATATTTTACTGAATCACATAATCCTTCCAAGATCAAATCCATTGAAATTTTGTTGTTTCTCTGCAATTCCTTCTTGGATGCAATCTTCGGTTTCTTTGAATCGGTGTATCCTATAACAACTGAATGTCAAACATCATACACTTGTTCCTATAAAAATACTTTCATTTTTTTGTTCCACGTCGCATACTTCAGACCAATCTAACCATCAAACCATGTTATTCCATTAGCTATGTATCTATTATCCATGACATCCATCATATACCTTCCAATCGTTAAACTGATTTCTTGAAGCACCTCACTCTGATACCAATYGTTGGGATACTGAGAGGGGGGGTGAATCAATATGAGAACTTTTTACCACTTTCAATTACAATATTCAACCTTCAACTTTATTATTAGTATATAATTTATTATTTCATTCAATATATCATGGGAATATAATCATAMGAAATATAAATCAACAATATCACATCAAATACACAGTACACTAGAATTTACATGGAAACCCAAATGGGAGAAAACCACATAATGTTTTCKTATATATATCAAGAATGCATTCATAGGAAGAAACAAATTCCAAATTCTCCAGCACCAACTRGAAGTAGGCACCAATCCCCTCATTTATAGGCACCAACTCCCTGAGTTCTCCAACACCAATCAAAAGGAGGTTATGACCCCCTTATTTATAGTCACTAACCTGAAGGAATATCCAACTCATTGAGTTCTACAACACTAAATAGAAGGAGGCTACAACCCCCTTTCCTTTCCCCATATTTCCACCCTAAAATATAAGTGTAGACTCATTGTCACTACCACTAATCAAACTTTAACTTCCACTGTCACTTATAATTCAACCAACCTGTCACTGTCACATCAACCAACTTGTCACTTTCACATCTACCAACCTGTCACTTTCACATCAACCAACCTGTCACTGTCATTGTCATTGATATATCATCATCAATCAGATCCACTCACATGGATACCAAAACCATCACCATACCATGTACATCAACCATGTGGTAGAACCTATACCATACCATGCATCAACCATGTAACAAAACAGGTACCATACCATGCATCAATACTTGTACCATATCTTGCATCAATGAAGTGCCTCAACCAAGTACCATAATATTTTCCTCATTCATGTGCTAACATCACCATGACATATACCAACTAGATACCAAGATAGCCAATATATACTTCTAACAATGTATCATATCATCACAAAGGTGTACCATATCATGTACCATCATCATCAAGACTTTCCTAAAGCATGTACCATAAACATAACCCTTAAAAACACATGTAAAGAATACCTCTGATCACATAGAATACCTGATAAACAAGATTATATACATGTATCTCTTCCTCATCCTCATCAACAAGAGAATAACATCTTCATCAAACTTTACCTTGGTCCCACGGGACTTGTTTTGGGATTAGTCACAAACCCTAAATTTCAACAAAAAAAACTTTGTAGATGTAATGAAAAAAGGTATGAAATTGTAACCACATATACTCTAACATATTTCTTCCATATCCTAAAAATTTCAGGGTCTGAAACTTCTCATAATAGAAGTTATAGCGAAAATGGAAAGCCTTCCTAAATTTTAGCCTGATGTAGAGAAAGAAATTGTACAACATTCCATGCGATCAATATTTGATATCTAATTCTAAAAATCACATACATAATACTATATACTTTTGTCTTTACACTTAAATTTATCTCACAAAATTTGGATCCTCTATGAAGAATTTATGATTGTTTTACCTAGAACACAATTTTGAGAGTAGTTTCAGGACTAGTCAAAAACCCTATCTTCCATAGAGTGTATCTCCAAAAATACAATGAACCAGAAGCTGAAATGTTTACCAATGGTACCTTGACATGTATTCTCACCCTCCAATTTGTTTTCTTTGAGTCATTCTAGAAAACAAGTTATAGTGAAAATGGTAAGAAGGAATTTTACAAACATACCTTAGAACACATCATCACAATACTTCATCCTCCCTTGGAATTTCACCTTTCTTCACTTCATATTCCCTCTGAAATTCCCCTAAGATATCCTTTGTTATCTCCGATAAGATTCACTTTCTCACTTAGATAGATATTCAATGATCTTGTGTATATACAAACGAGATGCTCTTGATGTGTATTTATACTTTTTCTAAGTAACCTCTTTCCTTAACTTTAGGGCTTATTGAACTTGCTTGTTATGACCACTTTACCCTTTCATTAATGACTTGTAACCATTTAGGGGATTATTAACCCATATTTTGGGCTTCCAACTTCATGACATCGTAAATACTCAACCATGAGGAACTACCTGACATTCCACCTACCATTGGAAACAACATGACAAGGAATATCCATCTATGAGTGTGTTACTGACATTTACATTGTTCTTCATGTCCTTATTCCTCAAACACCTTCAGGATTCATGACCACACCTATGGGTTTCTTGTAGAATTATTCAAAAATTATTCCCGTGAGGGCTATGCTTAAATCTACGCAATAAGGGGACCACTTTAGATACTTCTACAAATACAACCATAACATCTGTTGACATCAATGACAACCACTGGTTGTTGATATTAATGAAAACCAATTGTCTAACAACATCAATGACAACCAAATGTACAACACATGATCAAAGACTCTTTGGTTGGTCATGTTTTCTGGAATTGAAGGCATGTACAATAGTTCCATAGAGAAAGTGTCAATCATTATCCATCAGATGGAATCAGTTTAGATGAGACATTAAATAGTATATCAACATCATAGTTTAGTGAACGAGGAACATGACTAATGTTAAATTCATCAAAGTTTTTTATCAAGTACCATACCTCCTACTAGTAATGTTTGAGGTGACTTCAATGAGAATGTTTGGTGCTTCTTACCTATATTATTAAAATTTCTGAGTCACCATATAACTTTATCTTTCTTGCTTCCAAGTCTACTGCTTTTCTCAATCCTTGTTGAATAACTTCATATTCAGTTGTATTGTTTGTACATTGGAATTCAAGTCTGCATGCAATTAAAGTTGTATTTCTATTAGGATCATTTAGTGTGCATCCAATGCATGCACCTTGAAGAGACTTGGATCCATAAAAAAATAAAGTCTGGATGGTACGATCTCCCTTAGATTTAGTCATGGACTCATATTTTTCTTTATCTTTTGAATTACTGTGGTTAGTGAAATTAGCATATACTTTGAACTTATCCCTAGATACTATGTTAGGTTGTACATCAAGTTTAGTATTAGTGATATCTATTATATTACAGTGAGGATCAACAATATGAGTGCAATGAATGATTTTATATTGTGTTTTGATTCCACATAAGAAGAAATATCAACAATGTGATTCCCAAAGAAAGTGTCATAGCTATAGTTTCCCAAAATAGAATGATTAAATAGTATGGGTTCATTGGGATAATTTAAATATGTTACTATGTGTTTCATGTATATTTCTCTATGTACTATAATTTGGTTTCTTTTTCCATTGTAAGTCAGCCATAAGTGTGACCAATCTGTAGAAAAATATCCATCAAACATGGTGTAACAATCGCTTCTCAAGAGAATTCCATAAGTATACGGGATATCAACTACAATGGTGTCAATTTTTTGGTGCACCTTAGGGTTGGATGATAATTTGATTAAAAAATTCTTTAACTCCCCAATGAATTTGACTCTTGAGTTATCTAATTGGACAATTTGGATATCAGATTCTTCAGGCTTGATATTAAGATTTTCACATACTTTAAAGGGAATAACATTTGAGGAAGCACTTGAGTCTACTATGTATTTGTGAACATTTATACTAAAGATTTCAAAAGTCAATAGTAAAGGAGGGTTATTTTATTTTAATCTATGTCCATTTGAAGATGGATTTATAGTTGATTTTCTCTTTGGTGTTGTCTTTTCAATAGACTTGCCAATTGTACTTTTCCCCTTCACTACTCCCATATTAGCTTCTTAAGTGTTCTTAGAAGTAGTATCCTGCAAATTTTTGATGAAATTATCTTGAATTTGAGGTAGTTTCATGAGTTCAAACAAAGATATATTAGCCTTAGTTCTTTTCAAATATTCCAGAAAATCATAATCCAATTTCAATGGAGGGGTAGAAGATGAAGTGGATTTGTTATTAGAGAGTGATTTTCGTGTGTTAGATGTTGTTTTCTTAGGTTCATAAGTTGCAGGAGTTGAAGGGGAATAATCCTTACTTCAGTATCTTGTATTTATTGTTACAAGGAAAATATCTATGGCAAGGGGTAAACCCCAACAAATGGAACGACACCTAGAAATCAACTATAAACTCAAGTATGCTAGATAAATAGAAATTCTAACAAGAGAAGGCTAAGAGCCTACCTCGTCCAAATGTCCGAAGAATACCTCGTCTCATCTCACAACCAAGATCTTGATTCCTACAACTTTTCCTCAATAATCAAGATATACAAGAATATAGAAATTATATAGGAAATTAGCATATAAACTAGCATAATCCATTAACATGTATAAAAAATATGCCCACGAAAGTAATGTAAATATTTGTGACATATAATTGGATGAGAAAAGAGTATTTTTATTAATGTAATCAACATAAGTACATAGGTGACAAGATTTTGTAATGAAACATATCGGAACCAAGAACCTAATTCCCTCTAGTTGGGCCTTCACCACTTCAATCCTCCACAAAGGAAAGATCACAAGTAGCAGGAGAAATCAATTTTATCCTTCTCAAGATTGGAAGATCTTGGGGGCTGAACACAAGAAGTTCAAAATTTCAAGGACAAAGGGATGCAGACTCGATATGAAGTGAAATTTATCTACAATGTCTTTTCTCTCAATGATGTGTGTGTTCAAGGCCTGTATATGGCTCATTGTATAACCTCCAAATGCAATTCAAGGGTTGGGTTAGAGCGTTTCCAGTATATGGAAGATCAAGGATCATGGATCTCATGACATGGAATGGAAACCTGATATATTTTTAATTTTTTAGCACAAAACCCAATGAACACGAGATGTAATGGAGCAACTTGTGTATATGTGAGCTTTGTAACTGTGACACGCGTATATGGAAAAAATATATATATTTTTAACTCTGGAGTGAAACAAATGGGGGAATTTGAGTCTGTAGAGGGAAATGGAAGGCCAACAAAGAAACATGCATGGAGTGTGGAAAAAATTTCTATAATGGTTACTGCATTTTGAGACATGTATTTCTTCAACATTTTCTTCTTCTCCTTCCCCTAATCCAAAAGTAATATCCCAAAGAGAATTGACTTCCTTTTCTTCATTTTCATCAATCTCTTGAGACTGATCCTCTTGTTTTTCTTCCCCTTCCTCTTCTTCCTTAGATTCATTTTGCGTATCAATTTCCTAGGCCCTGATGGATTGTACAAAATATTCCATGTTTGTGCCTTTGGAATGGGGGATCATCTTAGTGGTAGGAGGAGTGCTCTTTTACTTTTTGGGTTGAAATTTGAAAACTTTATTTGGGTTGGAATATCCTTCTCCACAGTTATTTTTCAAATCAATAATTTCATTGGAGAGTTTCTTAACAATTCTCTGGAGGGCTTCCATATCTATGGATTCTTGTTTTTTCTTGTCATTAGGATATTTGGTCATAGTGGTCTCATTTTTAACGTCAGTTTTATTGCTTGAAGATTGAATTCTAGGATTTCCTTTTAAACTAAGCATGTCTTTATAAAATTTAATGGATTCTTTAAAAGTTGTTTCAAAATTATTTTTATCAACCCATTTTACAAACATTTCCATGGAAATAGGGAGAGTTGAAGTATAAAATTCAATAGAAATATCTTTAGTATGATTGGGAGCTTGAAGAATTTTATTCATTAAAGTGAGAAATATTTGATTAAAATCCTTAAATTTTTTCTTTTGCATCCTTTTTAATCCTAGAAATATATAGAACCAAAGTTGTAGGGGTGTTACCTTCACCAAATTCTTCAATGAAAGTAGTTTCAAAATCATTCCAAATAGTAATAGAAGCTTGAGCTAAAAAGAAGTACCATGTTGAGGCTTTGTTCTTGAAGTTGTAAGGAAACAATATACAAAAAACATCCGCATATTTCACATTCATTAGTCTAAAAATAAGCATAAACTTCATAACATGGTCATTGAAAGAATATTTCTTATGAACATCAAATTTAGGTAAAAACTTCTTAGGGTGTTTAGGCATGTCATGGACCACCCCAGGCACTACAAAAATGTTTAGGACTAACCCAATGGTTATTTTTTTTATTTGGGTTTGGATTATTATCATTAACTCCGACCATTAGATAAGGATTTACATGTATTCTCATTTCTTCTTATTCTCCTTTGGGATCATCTTCAGGCTCACTTCTTGGTATTTTGGGTGTCGATTTCATAGGAATAAGAGGTCTACTACTACTAGAAAGTAGATAAGTTTCTAAGTCAGAGTCCAAGGGTTCTAAAACCCCTTTCAAGAGTTGCAATAGGTGATAATCCAATGTTCCAATGGTTGGGTTTCCCTCATGGTTGAGGATACTTTCAACAACCAATTCTTCCCATGTAGGGCTTATATTCCCTTCAAATATTGAAAATTCAATAGGGATTTGGTCGATTTTCCTACTCCACTGGCGAGTTAATACACACTCGCGAGCTTATTTAATGACTCGTTGAATTTCAGGGTCAACGACAAAATGAGAGGTTGGGGACTAAGGTTCAAACCAAGGATTACCTCAGTGGGTAGATACTTGAGCAAGGGTATTCATAGAGTGTGATTGAGGAATCAAAACTTGTTCAAGGTCGATGTGTTGAGAATCACTTGTTTGAGTAGTGTTTATCGGTGGAATAGAACATGCATGGTTTTGTAGTTTCTTAGTATCCATTTAGTTCTATGAAATTCCTTCTATATCCATTTCAATTGATGGGTCCTGATGGCCTATCAAGAAGGTAAGGGAGAACTCCCAATGGAAAGTCCCAATTAGATCCACTCTTGTTTGGGGTAATGTTTTCGACTAGTGTGTTGGCTTGGTTTCCACACTAAGTTTTTTTTATCTAAATATGAATATGAGAAAAAATGTTCTTAGATGAATTAAAATCCAAATTTAAACCTAACTAATGTTGCCTAAATCTATTCTGAATGCAGTTCTAGATTATTCTAACATATCCCAATCAGGAGCAAACTAGTAAAATTGATTATACTGAATAATATTACTACTTGCAGAAGAAGAAATCCATTTATGCAAATAATTGATTATTATAGAAGTGAAATAAGCATAATGATAATTAATTGTATGACCTACTCATTACACCATTTGTTGTACTCAATGAGGAAATTCAGACATTATAAATATATAAAACATAGTAAAGAAGGAATTCATAAAACAATGATCCATAACATCCATAAAATAGACATATAAATAAAGACAAATCTCATATGCACATATTTGATTCCCAATTTTCCAAAATTTTCTCCGGATTTATTAATCATATAGTAATAGTGTTGTTTTTATACATCACATATCAAAATCCCTTTCTCAATTGCAGTCTTCTCTTTTATAAAACAAGAGGGACTATTTACATTATGAAACTGCCTATTGTCATAGGACATTCAAGATTTGTCTCTTCATATTCTAATTCAAAATACACCAAGAGAATGAAAAAAAATAAAATGGATCAGTTACAAAATTAGAACAATCATGAGATCCTTTTCACTTCCATCTGATCTTGATATTTCTTCTAGAGTGCATAGCCCTCCATGGTCTTCTCTAGTTTGTTCAATTGCATCTTCTCAAAATCTAACTCTCCATCCAAAATTTTGGTTGTGACTTCGACTTTTAATTATTTCTCTATCTTATTTATGAAGATCTTGGTTAGTGTGATTAACCTAGTTGGTTTCATCAGGTACTCATGCAAAACTTCTTGATCAACTTTAGTAAGCTACTCAAGATTCACCTGAGTAGCTTCCCTCCTTTCTTTCACTTCAGACATTATTTTTTTTTATCTGTTAGAAATGTGCTCGTAACTTGTTAGGCCGACATTTTTAATCATTGGATAAGAAACCAAAACCCAGTGGCATATAAGCTATCAAAATCACTTGGGGATCACACCCATCCTGGGCTGAACTAACCCTTAACATGGTTGTATTTTTGGGTGTCTCCTCCTGACTAAAATCACTGTAAGGGTATTGAGCTCGGGTCGCCTAGAAAATGAAACCCACACCTTAACCAATTGATCTAGTGGGAATTGGCTCCACTTCAACTATTATTGATTCAGTTGGGGCTGTGTCATTGATTTCATAAATGATTTTCATCCCAAAATATTCAAGGATTTCATCTGAAGCATTTCACAATCCTTTATATGCCTTTGTTACCTTTTTCTAAATGCTTATGATATCTTCTCATAGAAGCTTCCATGTATCGAACAAGGCTTGGTATTTTAGCTTCTGTCTATCAGTTTAAAGTGGCAGGGTATCTAGTATATTTTTATACACACAAATCAAGATTTAATTGAATAATTTGTAAGTAGCTATGTTGTTTAACTTCCCTTGTTTTATAAATAATGGAATAATAAAAAAACATTTATATTAATTATATCAACTATGCTTTGTCATGGTGTATTAAACATGTAAGAAACAAAGTATGGAGATGAGCCAACATAAAATCTTGTGATAGTCGGCATGAGGCAAGGCTTCGAAACGATTTGTATGGTTCATGAATCAATGATTGCTATGGTATGTTTTTTTATTTACAAAATCATGTATATTCTACTATATTATAAAAGTAGATTTACTTATTACACTTTATTTCTATGGTTGTAGATTGAACATGAGTAGTTGGAATGTCAATGAGAAGTCGAGCAAGAAAACAGTCATTTAGATAATAAAAGTAAAATATTTCCTAGAACTGATCAAGAAATGAAGGATGCACACAACTCGAGCAATGACAACAGTTCAAGTGATGAATGACAATCAATATAATTGAATGTTCCTGCAAGTTTTTTGCAGTGTTGTAATATTAGTCTGTAAAAATCAGGGATATGTTTGCTTAATGTAGTGGACATAATGTCTCAATTGCATGAGGACATGTTACGAATAACTATAGCAATTACATATTGGTTCCATTTTGATTATTGTGGACCTTTACCTCATCCAATTTTTTATGACCATGGGTCTCTTATTCATATATAATAAAATGGAACTGTTATTTTATTGCATTGTCAAATGTTGTAAAATGTTGCATTGTTGATTAACTAATATGTGAATGATTTACATTGTTACAAATAGATGATTAATTAATATGTGAATGATTTACATTGTTACAAATAGTTGATTAATTAATACATGAATGATTTACATTGTTACAAATAGCTGATTAATTAATACGTGAATGATTTACATTGTTGCAAATATCAAAGGTGTAATCTGTTGGATAAAGCATTAATTTTTTCATTATATCAAAATGCAATAACAAAAATATAAAAAACAATATGTTTATAAAAAATATTTGTAAAAAAAGACAATTAATTAAAATATATACATATTGTTGCATTCTTATGAACTCACAAAATGGTGCCTGAAATAATATAGACATTGGTTCTTTTTAAGGGGTTGTACACACCGACACATATTAAGAATACTAAATCATCGATACATATTAATTATATGGAATCATCGATGCATAAAATGTGCGATAATATATATCATTTTCAAATTATACAGTGGGCATGTGATAAATACACATTGATTATTTAAATATAATAATAGCATCGGTGCTTCAAAAAACCTAAACGCATTGGTGTGTTTAATAATATAAATGAATCAGGGCGTTATATTTCATATATGCATCGAAAAGTATGAATTATGCAAGCACAGGGACAGACATAAAATACAGGAGCACCAGAGTTGCATACATCAAAATGGGAATCTCGGGCATAATAACCATAACTATGTTGGTGTGTTTGTTTCATATGTAAGCACCAGGGAAGTAATGTAATGGCGAACCAACATGTTTTCGTCTTATGTATGCACCAGGGTATTTCATGTAATGGTGCTCAGTGTTGTTTTGTTTTATGTCTGCACCAGGAATTTAAGTAATGGTGCACCGATGCATTTTTTGGTTTGATGTATGTTCTGGGGCATTTGATGTAATGTTGTTCTGAGGCATTTGATGTAATGTCATTCTGGGGCATTGGATGTAATTTTGTTTTGGTGCATTTTATATTTGCGTACGCACCATGGCATTTTATTTAATGGTGCATCTTTGTGTTTTGACAATAAAAGCACTGGAAAAAAAACATCGGCTACAACCTTCGTTCACCCATTTTGTTTTATTTATATGGAACATTTATTAAAACCTTCGCAACCAATAGAGGAGGTTGTAGTGGAGGTGTTTTTGAGAAAAAATTGAAATTTTGTAACACTAAAAACCTCCACAAAAACCTTTGCTAGAAGGTGTTCTCCTTGTAATGTTAGGAGGAAAAACTACTTGTAATATAAGGATTTAAGGATTTGTTTGAAAAATGTTTACTTTTTAAACAGATATACATAACCTTTCCTAACCATGTTAGGAGGAAAACCTACTTGCAATATAAGGCTTTATTTGACAAATGTTTACTTTTTAAACATATATATAGATAACATTTCCTAACCATGTTAGGAGGAAAACCTACTTGTAATATAAAGATTTATTTGACAAATGTTTACTTTTCTAAACATATATAACCTTAAACTATAGAACACCATATTATCTGTTTGTTGAATGGTAAATGGAAGTAGACTAAAATTTGTAAAAAGAAAATTAAGAATCAAATTCTAAATAGTGTGTGAAAAGAATATTATGGAATATTCTCAGTGAGGGATTTTTTATATACAAAAGAGGAGAGGAAAATGTTGAGCAAGTAACTGTGTTCATCATTGAATTAATCATCTATTATGTTAGTAGGAAGTACTACTTCCTATTATGTTAGTAGGAAGCACCACACCTTTGTTGATGCTTTTTTAGTACAAGGAAACAATTCAAAAATGTAGATAAAGGAAAGAAGGGAAAGATGAGTAAACAAATGAGTATATTCATGCCATAACTAATCAATCATTATACTAATATGAGACATCACTCTCCTTTAAATTTTATTTAATTTAACTTCTTCCCAATTACATAATGTTTCTCTTAGCAAAATTACAAATCGATTTGCAAAACTATAAAACGAAGAGGGAAAAAAAGTGGTTAATAATGTATGAATGACTAAGTAGAGACAATTTTCCTATTTGCAAGTATTGTTTGAAGGCTTATAGGTCACAATGATTGATATATAAAAAAAATGCATGTAAGAAAAAACATGTGTTCAATTTTATGTATTGATTAGTTATGACAAAAAGAGTATGGTGCAGTGATTTACAATATACGTTAGCGTATATATTGTAGTATGCATATCGTATATTGTTGTATGGATACACACTAGCATATACATTTTTTAATATATATTACCATATATATCATTGGATGTGCACATATGCGCATATCCAATGGTATATATGTTAATGTGTAAGTGTGCATCCAATGGTATATACACTAATATATATCCAACAATGTGCACATCCAATATAATAAAGTTAACACATATAAATCAATGTACAAGGTGCATACAATGGTATATATGTTAACATAAATCATAGTGGCATGTGCATCCAACAATATATGATAATAGTAATAATAGTTTAATTTTAAGGTCGTGGCCTAGCCACATACCGAATTGATGTATGAGATCACATTGTTTGTGGGACAAGGAATCTCTCTATGGAAGGATTTCATTGCTTAGTTTACAAAGGTTTACTTAGCCCACCTCTTTTGTGTTAAAATTCTGGTGTGCTCATTTAACCATAGATAACGTTGCACCAATGTCATGCAACCATAGGCACTAACATGTGCCACCCCCGAGCACAATAACCTTTTCTTAGACAGATTCTGAAAAGTCCACTTTAGAACCAACAAATAAATCCTAGAACAACGACTAGATTAACCAGAAATGCTAACATAGTTGTGGCAGCAACACAATACCAAGGGATCATACTTTAACCAAGAGAAGCACATAAGAGAGAGATACTAGAAAGATTGAGCAAGGAGAGACTTTACCATTGCAACTGTTGCATCACCTTCCTCAGACTTGCTCCCTGACTGAGTGAGTGAGAGTGTGCAAATGAGGTATCACCTTACCTCTATTTATACCATCCTATCAAAGTGACTTTTCATGTGGGGTCGAATTCTCTTTCTTCATCCTTCTAATTATTTATTATCATTCTCCTTCGGTCGACTTCTCTTCTAGGGTATTTCCACATCTGTTTAATGTTTCTCTTGATTATGTAATATTCTTCTCTAAGAAAAAAGGTTGTCTTGGAGGTTAATACCTCTCACAGCCACCAAAACATCAACACTCCCTCTTAGCTAGGGAGGTATTAACTATGATGTTCTTCAAGTAATGGTCTCAATCACATCCTTCCATCTTACACGGCATGGGAAAGACTCACATGGTATTGCAAAATAGTCTAGAGGTAGCATCACCATAGCCACACATGCTATCTCATGATCAAACAGATCATGTCACAAGTATCACCATCATAGCCAAACATGCTCTATCATAGTCTCACATGGACTATCTGATGGTTATGTTATAGTCATGCATCTGGGGACTCATCAACATAAGTAGCATCTCTCTAGTGGGCACATCCTCATCGTCCTCTCAGAACTTATGGGTCTCAGCGTCCTTTCGAACGTTATGTCATTACACGACTTCATCTAGCTCACTCAAAGCTAGGAAACTAGCCAGTTCATGCAAAACTGTGCTACTTCCCAATCCACACGTAGTCTAGGTAACTATCCATTTTAGCCAATTCACACAGAACTGTGCTACTACCCAATCCATATGGATTCTAGGAAAGTAGTGTGCCTATAAATGAATACCTGCTTCTGCCACACTATGTAAGCTACTACCCCCTAGAATCACATATGTGACTCGTCATTCCCTCTTACAAGGGAAGTCCTTCTAGACCACACCAAGCTTGTCCCTGAAGTACTCAAACTTTACCTTTGACAGAAGCTTGGTCAACACATATGATATATTCTTGTATGTGCCAATATACTAGAGCTTCATAGCTCCCTTTTGCACTAGATCTAGGATATAATCATACTTAATATCGACGTTCTTGGAATTGTCATGAAACACAAGGTTCTCAAACAACTTTATACAACTTTGGTTGTCATAAAAAATACAAGTCACCTCCAACTCAAGATCAAACAGTCCTGCAAGCAACTTCTGAAGCCACACAACTTTGCTACTCGATGAACATGCTGCTATATATTATTCCTCAATCGTAATGAATGCCACACTAGTCTACTTCCCACTGATCCATGTAATCATAGCTGACCCCAAACTGAAGCAACATCAATATGTACTCTTCTGATATGTGACACTACCGACCCAATATAAATCAACATAGCCTTGCAATCTTATCTTACGATCTAAAACATATCAGAGTTGAAAGTATATCATATCCTTCAACTACCTTAATATGTGCTTTGTTGCAATCAAGTGAACATATCTTCGTTCAACCATATATTGATTCAAGGTGTTCATCGCAAATCATATATTTGGCCCAGTATTTGTCAAATACATAAACAAACCAATCATCTGCTTGTACATGGTGACATCCATTGTCTCTGAAGAAGTATCACTCAATAACTTCAGGTTCGTCACCATCGACGTGGGCATGTATTTACAATCCATAATTTTGAATATCTTCAAGATTTCTTTCACATATTTTCCTTGGCTAAGGAAAATCTCATCTTGTTTCTGCCACACCTCTAGACCCAAGAAATAATGCATCATACCCAAGTCTTTCATCTCGAACTTTCATGCAATATTTATTTTATACTCAAAGATGAGATTCGCGTTCCCAGTTAGAACAGGTCATCCACATATAACAGTAATATCACTGGTCCACTATCCTCCACCTTGTAGTAAAGGTTGGGATCTTCTTCACTCTTGGTAAAACCCAAGCCCATCAAAAAGTTGTCAATTCTATTGTACCATGCTCTGGGTGCTTGTTTCAATCCATACAAGGATTTTTTCAATTTGCACACATGTGTATTCATGTCATGTGTCTTGAATCCTTATGGTTGCTCCAAGTACACTTCATCTACCACTACACCATTCAAAAAAGTTTTCTTCACTTCCATCTGATGTATCTTCCATTTCATTACTGCAGTTATCACAAGTGTAGTTCTAATCGAAGTGTATCTTGCCATAGGAGAAAATGTCTTCTCATAATCTATTCCTTCTTTCTGGGAGAACCCACAAGCCATGAATATTTCCTTGTACTTCTTGATACTTCCATCTACTGAATGTTTGATCTTGTAGATCCATTTGCAACTCACAATTGATTTCTCTTTTGGTCTCTAAACCACATCCCAAACATCATTCTTAATGATGGACTGGTATTCCTCAATCATGGAATCCTTCCATACTTTCTTCTCTGCAACCTATTCATAATAGGTAGGCTCAACATCAATGATATCACATAACAATGCCATGTAACTGGAATATGATCATGGTTTCTTTCTTTCTTTGAAAGATCCATCTGGAGAACCATACTTCTTGTAATGACCCTTTACTTATTAATATGAATAATTTCATAAATAATCCTAAACATTAGCTAAATTATAATTAATTATTATATAACCTTAATTAATTATATGTTATTAATTAATTATTTTGATTATGATTAGCT
>SNQJ01S0023992.1:0-12454 GCA_010110895.2 Picea sitchensis
ATATACGATTTGATATCCATTGATCTGTAGGATGTTATGACTCCATGCCCAATGGAATGCCTCTGCAGACATTTTGTTGCCCTCTCCATTTCTTTCCTAGTCTTGTTGATCCACCTACTCAAACCATTTAATCCATTTATATTTTTATGGGTACTGGGCTTGCACTTACAGAAGTCTAAGTGTGACTCTCAGTGCTAACAGGTTGGATATACATGAGGCCCTCTAATTGTTTTGGATTTCAATGTGTTTTGCAATGCAAGTTTGAAAGTTTTAATCAACTTTGTAAAAGGGGGAATTTAGTTGAGATCCTAGTACAATTTATAGTAGTCATAATAAAAAAATCCTTCCTGATGCAATTTAGTTGTTGCTTATAGTTTTCTTAAGTAATATTATTAATTTTACCTCTAAAATGTTGCATGATTATATGGAACTTCAACTCCAAGATATAAACCAATTCCAACACAAAATGAATTTGAGTTGAAAAAAAATTGTGAATCATTATATCCCATATGCATAAAACATATCCTCAAACACAATGATCTTCAACTCCAACACAAAGTGAATTTCAACTAAAAGGGACATATGAACCATTGCATTATATCTGCAAAAATGTATCCATTATTATTTATCAAATTGGATGAATGCTAACACGAATAACATATTTTTACCGTGATTTTTGTTAAAGGTCATAGTATTATATAATTCACCTATAGTGGCTATGCCTATACCTACTCCACAAAAGAGGGTGTCTCTCACAGTCGAATTCACTCCCACATCAAACTAGTTTTCCTACAACTATCCCAATCCTCCAAATCTCTTCCCTTCAACCTGAACAACCCAAGGAATGTGATCCCCCTTCACTACACATAGTCCCTAATGCCTTCTCACTTCCCTCCAAGGCTCTAGCACAAGGGTGGCTAGGAATATCTAATGTTGGGGACTCTAGGGCTGCTAGTTTCCCAAGAAAAACTAACCGAACAACCTATTGTTCAAGGGAAAATATCTCACATAGAATCTCCCTCTATACAAGCCTAACAACCTGCTTCTTCATGCAACAAGAGCACCAATAAGTTTCCCACAACACCTACTATGGTTTCCTTTGAGCTCCAATGATCCACACTCTTTTGTTGCTCCCAAAATTGTATGCAAAAATTGCCTACCATGGCATTTAGAATTTCTCTTTTACCCATGAAGGTTGACGCACATTCCCCAAGGTTGATTGTACTTAGACCCCATGCTTTCATAACTATGGGATGTGACTTTTCCCACCAACCCCTCTTATATGTGTTTAATGATTGTGCTCTCATACACTCAAAAGGAAATTAGAAAGTTCATTCAAAGTAATAGTTTTAGGAAAGTGGGTTGGAATTAATACCCATGAATAATTCCCCCCATTGGACCCCTCTCTTAGACATTCTTAGACATTCCCCTCTCTTGTCAAAATTTATCCCCCAATTACTTTGTTTGTGTCCACCTGCAACCGACTTCACATTTATTTTATTATTACGATCATATACAATGTTTACAAATTATATATTTGGGTCCGAAAACGTACATCGTATTTAATTAAACATTGCTAAAATGGGGATGTTACATTCCCCTCTCCCTACAAATTGCACCTTCTTCGGTGAACAACACCATATTGGCATACATATACATAATTTTACATCAAAATACTTGATACTTTTGCAAGTTCAACTCCTGCAGCAATTCCAACCATCAATCTCTCATTCCTCATGATTCGTTGTTGATGTTTAGATTGGTCAAGATCCAAAAAACAACCTTACAAGGATAGAATCCCCATACTTTTTTATAGAGGTGGTACTCCTCTGTACATTTCTGAAATATGTAGCTTGGTGTATCTTGAATTAAATTTCTAAATAGGGAATACTAAAAAGAAAAGCCAAAATCTTTATTGCTTTCAAAATATAAATTAAAGATAATATATATATATATATTCACAAAGAAGAATTCATGAGAAGAGGACCAAGAATCTTTCACAAACTGAAGTAAATTATATACAGAATAATATACAACAATAAAGGAACCATAATATGAAAGCATAACATTCCTTACATCCATCACAACATAATAAATTTGATTGAATTCATAAATAGGAAAGATAATAGTCCACAATTAAAGAGAAATTTAAAAGAGTATTTCATTCAAAACATGAAAGATTATGATAGGTGCACTTCAAAAATCTCATGCTCATCAACTCAGATTTTGAGATATCATTGAAATTACACTCCAAAGTAGTTCTCTCGGGAGTGTAAAAAATAATAATAGTTTGGKAATAAAGTTAAAAGTTTGTGTTTATCCAAATGGATTGGGATGGGTCTCTCATGGACCATAAAAGAAACTGTAACAAGACAAGACTGGATTTGAAAGAAGAAAATGTTGGACATTGAGTTCAACGCTTCCCGAGAGTTTCGTGACATGGGTTAACCCCCTCTCTTGGATCCTAACTCTGGCGATTGTGGCGGAGACTAACGCCTGCGGGTTTTGGTCTAACGACAATTGTAGTCCAACAAATGGTATTAGAGATATAGGTCTCGAGTTCGAAACTCGTCCGACACACACTGGGGGGAGATTGTTGGACATTGGGTTCATCACTTCCCGCAAGTTTCACAACATGGGTTAACCCCCTCTCGTGGATCCTAACTTTGGCGATTGTGGCATAGACTAAAACCTGCGGGTTTTTTTTGTAACGAAAATCATAGTTCAATAGAAAAAGGAGATGGTCAGAGATCGGTTATGGGTTCTCAGAAGACTGAAAATAGTCAACTTAATGATTTATGAAAAAGAAGTATAAAGAATAGGGGATCACGCAATATGACCAAATTAATTACTGTGATGGATTTATCTCTCATATTATTTGCTTGCTAAGGTTCCTTTTCTAATCTCCTTCACTGGAATTTTGTGATCCATTGTAACTAAATTTTCTTGATCTGGTTCTGTTATTTTAGTTAAGGCATTTTTTAACCAATTTTAAAAATAGTCTCTCATGGGAGCAACAATTATTTCTTACCTTACCTTTATGTCAAATAATGAATTCTCCAAATCTCTAAATTTGATTGAAAGTTGGTGTAATGTATCTTCAATATATTCATTCTTGTTAACATAAATGACTAACCAACTTTCGACTTCCAATTATGAATACTTGATCAAACTGTTGAATCTCTCAGTTGGTGTAGTCTTTAACAATTCCAGCTTCTCCTCAATTTTTTCCTTGGACATAAGAATAGAATTTAATATTAATTTTGGGTCTTCAAATTCCCCGATGGGCCAACCAAATCTAACTCAATCAGTTTTAAATATGATTCTCCTCTCTTGACACTTATAGTGTCACAATCAACCAATATTTCTTTTAAACGCTTAATTCTTTTTATCCAACATGCTTTGAGTTTATTTATGCAAATTGATGAAGGTGAGTCCTCTTCTTTTATTTTATAATCACTCATGTTTGAGACTTTCATAACAAAGGTAGAAKCATCCCCTTTATAAAATTCTTAATCATTCTCGAGGTCGGTCTGAAGATATTKTCTCAAATTTGTAGTTCTTGATCCCAAAGAAACAAAGTTATTTGCCAATTCCCATGCCTCGAGAATGAGAGACATTATTTTATTAATGTTTTCTCCAACATATCTTCTAACAACAACAAGTAGGMTCGATGTTCCTCTTAATMTTGAGTTGGATTCTGGTGTTCCATCAAATCTCTTATGGGGTTGCATTGTAGCAATTGGGCTGGAAAATATGGGTGGAGGCATCAAAGCGTTCTCTAATTATTTGATTCTTTATTTTAAGGTGGCATTTTCATTTTCCATTTCACCAACAGACATATTTAAAGCTTCACATATGGATTCATGAATCTATACAATTTTAGACAGTGGAAATCCATTAAGGTCAAATTTCGAGCTTGATTTGCCTTGAACTTTTTTATTCTTTGAATGAACTTTTTCAAACACTAATTTCTTTAAACCTTTGTTGAATGGGGCACTATGAAAAGTTAGGGATTCTTCCTCAAATAAAATTGATTCTAGTGTAGCTAATGCTATCACAACTTCTCTGCTCTCTTGAACTCTTTGTTCATCATCGGGAAATTTGATGTCTTCAATGTTCACATCCAGGTCCATCTCTTCAAGAACAATCTCATCTTTAGGTGCACCCTCATTTCCTCCTTATTTGTGGGTTTGTCTTTTACTTTTACTAGTCACCAGGAGTTTATGAGGCCTTTCAAGACTTCCCTTAGGAGGGATATGATCTCCTCCATCATTGGAATTGTCCAGTGAATATTTCCTTTGTTCCTGTGCTATTGATTGAGATATTTGTTTTGGTAGGTCATTTTAGCAAACTTAGGTTAGAAGATAGAGTACTCCTCTCATTAACAACTTGTCCCCATTGTCTATGTTGATCAATGGTGCTAATAATAGTCTCAATATCCTCTTGTCTCTTTTCAACAGAAAGTGCCTCAAGGTTTTGGCTATCACCTTCCTCTTCTCCGAATAGGAATGTATTGGTAAATGAAATACTATAGCCAACATATATCATATGATTCATAAACAATTGATTAGGGTCAAACCATTTTATTTCGTCTACTAGATTTAAATTAAGTTGATCAAATTGCACTGAAAACTCATCAATATTCACAACATTTCTCAACGTTGTCTCCCCAATTATCCAAGGCAAAGGAATAAATTGCTTTTTCTTTTTTTCATGGAAGAAACATGCCTAGAATATGTATCGTCTAGACACTACTACAACAAATATCTTGTCTGACACTTAATATGGGAGATATGAAGGTCTTTCTCAAGAACAATAAACTATGATAATACTAAATTTCTTCATCGCTCCAAAGCTTCCTTTCTTATCCAGAAAGGTTGATGCTTCTAAAGATAATCTTGATGTATTTAACCCAAAAATGAGTTTTTTGGAGGAAACAAATGGATCATGATCTTCATAAAAATGATACATCTCCTTCTGTTTCCACAAGTCTGGATACCACATCTAGGCAAGGTCAATTTTAGAATTGAATTGTTTGGATAAATGCAGGCCTTTGAAAACATGACAATAAGTAATGGCGAAGATTAGATACGAGGACATGTATAATTTCTTATTCTTCTTAAAATTTGACAACTGAAAAGATAATTGTCTAGAGATAATTTTCACCCAATCAAAAATCACTTTCTCATTAATTGAAAAATGAAAGATATACAAATCTAGTCGAGGAATGGTACTAGCATATTCTTGACTAGATACCCTTAGCAAATAACCATGCCATCTCTTTATATGGATTCTTTAACAAACTAACATGGATGATTGATAAATATTATGGCATCATTATTAGGTCTTCAAGATATTGTTGTTGGAGCTCCCATCCACCATTTCTTTCCTTCAAGAAATATTTAGCTTCATCACCTTTAAAGGTCATTGTCGACTCTAGAAGCCTGATCATTTTCTTAAAAAACAAAGGTGATAGAGAAATAGGGGACTCTCCTTGTAGTTGAATACTTATGTGGTTCTTATCAAACTTGTCTATGCACCATGAAACTAACTCCTTGGAATCAAAGACCTCTGAAATGCAACCTGCTACAACAATTCCTGATGTCCAAATATGTTTTAAACTTCTCTATGGAGGAAAAAATGAAGAGTAATACTTGTATTCTCTGGACCACTAAAACTTCTGATATTCTCATCCAAATGTGTTGATGGTGTCTCCACAGAAGTTTTCATTTCTTATGCTTGTAATGTTTAATGAAGTTGGTGGATTAATGTACAGTCCTTTTAGAACATTAATACCAAAGTAAACCTTTTAACCATAATATACCTTGAAACCCTTCTTTCAAAGGATTGATTAATAGGAATTAAATTCAAATTGATGAAGAATTGTCTCGATAAGATCACCATTATAATGACCTTTTAATACTTTAACCATTTGTTATTTTTTGTGAGATTTGCATTAAATGTACTTCGGAAAGAGTGAAAATATGAGACATGGATAACCATGAGTGGTGGAGGATCAGATGTATGTAAAGAAAACATGAAAAGAGTGTAAACCCACAAACCCACAATGAAACGTCAAAAAATGACAAAGTATCAAAGGTGGATCGGTCGGACAGAGGAGTGATGGGTATGGGAGAAATTATAAAATGATCGTGAACCCGCAGTGAAACTTGAAAAATGGATAAGTGTTGAAATATTTTGGAGGTGGTGAGGTATGGAAAATAGACTAATTATGAATAATCGGTCAGACATGAGGGTTGCAGTGATAGTTAGTGAATCAGAGAAATGATTTAGACATGTGATGAAGTATTTCAAGAAAAATCTAAGTATTGTCATTCATGTCAAAAGATTGAAATCAAAGGGTTGATGTCAAGTATTGTCATAGTGATGAGCTTGTATCATTGATGTAGTGATTGATGGATTATGTTTCCATTGATGTAATTGATGTCAAAATAGTTGATGTGTGATGTCATAGATAGATTGATGTGTAGATGCATTGATGTATGTCAAAGGGAGTTGTATCATTGATATCATGTCATGGTTGATAGGAAGTACCAAATGGATGAACTCCAAAGTGGTCCCCTTATTGTGAAATCCCTCACGGGAAGATTCTTTGTGAAGTCCAAATGGTTAAGTGGTGTGGTATCCCCAACAATGTAGAGTTTGATTGCGGAATAATGTAATGAAGATCAGTGAATCTGCAAGTGAGACTATTCTAGATGAATAATGCTTGTCATGTCATTTCTGATGACATGTGGAACATCACATAACTTCTCATGGTTAGAGAGTTATGACCATGTGAAGTTGGAGAACCCTCATGAGTTATCTAGAATCCCCTAGAAGGTCAAAGAAGTCAAATTATTCTAGAAGCTCCTAGAAGAAGTTGACCAGTCAAAATGGTTAGTCATGGGTTAAGCGGTTGCAACAACAAACCAATTAAAAATGAATTAGTTGCAACTAGAAGTGGAGAGTTTACTATTTGTGGATAAAATGGTTGTAAGTCGACAAAGTGGTTAGAAGTGGGTTAGCCCCAAAAGAAGGAAGTCGGGTTAAGTTGGTTTGATAATAAACCCTAGAAGAAGCTACTTGGAGAAGTATAAATAAGAGAGAAAGGGTCTCTTATGTGGATGAATCTAATGATTATATTGAAGATCCATTTTTGGTGAAAGTTTCATTGCAGGTAATCATGGATGCATCAGAAGTTCCACAAGTCTGAGGTAGCAAGGAAGTTTGACGACGAAATTTTTTGAGGTTCAAAAAACCATAGTTTTTTGAAGCTGTACATAGGCTGCAATGGGCCAGAGTCTGCACATACCCATGTTGAATAAGCACATCTTGCATATTGATCAAGATTTTATGAGCATAATGAAATGACTACAGATTATTAACAACTGCTTAACACAAAATAACAGAGATACAGTAAAACTGGTTTTCTATTCAATAAGGAAATAAGATGAAACTGTAAAATCCAGCAGAAACAAGCTTGTTGGAATGGTGGCGGCTTATCTCTGAGAAGAGATGTAACGGTTGTGCTCATTCGCAAGAAGATGATTACAATGAGGCTCTAAAGGAATTTTTACAATAAACAGGAATTCCAAAAACCCTAGACATCTAAAAACCTAACCCTAGGAGATGAAGCGCCAAAAGTCATGTGGGCCCCGTTTGGGTAAGTTAATATATCAACTTCCCGGGGTCGTAAATTTTGCATACGATCTCCATTTTAGGCGTATGATAGCCTGTTGGAAAGGTATCATTGAGGAGATTAATTTTGGGGGCTCAATCATGCCTTAGGTTATCATTTGGAATCTCGATCCTGAAAAACCTTCATTTAGGCCCTCATAATGGTCCCGAAAGTTAAAACTGCTAAAAATAGTAAATTGCCAAAATTGTCAGAAAATTGTTTTGAGCCAGTTGGAAGAGGTATGTGGCCACCGATATCCACCTAGATAAATCCTCCCTCCTTGTGAAGAAATGGTCTCCACTGCGTTGAGTTCCCTCATTAGATGAGGAAATTTCTGTTGAATTTGGCCACGGGTGAGCCACTTGCCTTGGTGCAGAAGCTGCCCTGCTTTGATGACTCAATAAAGCTGGATCCTTTGCTGTCGAGTGCCCTTGATCTGTGTGTCCACAATATGATCAATAGATGTATGTTGTAAGTAGTCTAGGTTGACCTCTGTTGGTGTCAGTTGCTTTGCTACATCTGAGGTGTCCAATAATGGTGGGAAATAAGGGTGAAGGAGATCCACGTTGAACACTCGGTGCAGGCCAAGGAAAGGAGGAATATTGAGCTCAAAAGAATTATCCCCCATGGCCTTGGTGATGGTGTACAACCCATAATGGAGTGGGTGAAGCTTTCGATGGGGTCCTTTAAGGCGTTCTTTCTGCAAGTGCAACCAAACTTTGTCGCCCACCTGAAACTTATGTGGCACCCGATTTGATCATGGCGTTGCTTGTACTTGTCATTGGACTTATGTAGGATATCATGAACCTATTGGCAGATGTGTTGGATCTGCTCAATGAACCGGGTGGATTTTTTAGCTTCAGTTGGAGCAGGAGATGAGTCGGTTGAGGTGACCGCAAGGGGAAGTGCAACATCTATGGGACCCAATGGTTGGAATCCCAATCCCACCTGAAAGGGGTTGTGGCCAGTTGAGCTATGCAGAGCTCGGTTGTAGCTATGTTGGACATAGGGGATTCTCTCATCCCATGTACGAGGGTTCTTTTAATTATACATGTGAAGGATATGCACAATCATTTGATTAATGACCTCAGTTTGGCCATCTGTATGGGGGTGGAAGGCCGTGGATTTGGTGGGCTTGGTGTCCAGCAGTGACCAGAGGCTCGACTAGATTGTGTTGATAAATCGACTATCTCGATCTGATAAAATGGTTTGTGAGATTCAAAAATGTACCTAGACTCGTTCAAAGAAGAGCTTGGCAATGGCCTTTGTTGTGATGTTCTTCTTGCAGGCAACCAGAATCGCCATCTTAGAAAAGCAATCAACAACCACAAAAACACAGTCATTTCCTCACTTGGTGGATGGGAGGCCCGACATGTAGTCCATTGAGATGGACTCCCATGGCCTGTCAGGAGTAGGAAGAGGGGTGTACAGGCCCTGTTTCTTAGTGGTCAGTTTGGCAATAGCACAGGTAGTGCAAGACCTGATATACTTATTGACCTCCTATCAAAGTTTCAGCCAGTAGAAATGTTTATGTAGCATCGCCACTGTCTTTTCAATCCCAAAGTGTCCTGCCACCCGACTGTAGTGGGCTTCCCAGATCAGCTTCACTCACTCTCTTGATGGAACACATATATGGCCCAAACGACACAACAATCCATTCTGAAGATGGAAATTATCGACAACTGCATTTGCACCCAACATTTGGTAGGTGGTGGTGAAGTCTAGGTCTGTCTCATCGAGTTGGGGCATCCAGAGGTCTCATGGTTGCAGAAGTCTAGTACTGTGGTGAGTGTCGCGACTGGCAGTCTACTAAGGCAATCAACGACGTGATTGGTGCTTCTTTTTTTATACTTGATGTTGAGGTGGAATTGTTGCAAGTATGTGGACCACTTTTGATGGCGATCATTCTGCAATTTTCCTTATGTCTGCATGAACTGCAGTGGCTTATGATTAGTGTGGATGATTGTCTCTTTCCCAAGAATGTAATGTCTCCACTGGCAGCAGGCTTGCACAATGGAGTACATTTCTTTGTCATAAGTAGGGTACTTACGGACAACATATGATAGTGTCTCACTATGATAGGCCACAAGGTGGCCATGCTGAGTGAGAACAGTGCCCATCGCATACTCTGAAGAATTTGTCTCGGCCTCAAAGGGTTGTTGCAGTTCTGGTAGTGAAAGTACTAGGGGTGAGCACAAGCACTGCTTCAAATCGTTGAACACTTTTTGTTAAGACCAACCCCACGCAAATGTTTCCTTACCGCCACCCCTAGTTATTTGGATAAGGTCCCATGTAATATGGGAGAATCCCAACACGAACCTGCAGTAGAAATTGGCAAGGCTCAAGAAGCTTCGAAGCTCAATGAGTGTGGTTGGGGCTGGCCAGCCACAAATGACTTGGATCTTGGTTGTATCCACATGTACACCATGCTGATCAATTATGTAGCCCAGGTAATGGACTCTGTCTATGTCAAAGGAGCTTTTTTCCAAGTTGGCATATAGCTTGTGTTGTCGCAGGTTGTGCAGAACCTGCTGAATATGTTGCAAGTGTTCAGCCCAAGTCTTGTTGTAAATGAGAATATCATACAGATACACCACTACAAAATTATTGGTGAATGGTCGCGGGATATCATCCATCATCCTCATGAAAGTGGCTGGAGAATTTGTCAAAACAAAGGGCATGACCAACCATTCAAAAAGGCATTCCTTTGACTTGAAGGTGGTTTTCCATACATCTGTCTTCTCTATCGGGACCTGGTGGTATCCAAACTTCAGATCAATCTTACTTAAGTATTTGGCCCCTGTGAGTTGACCAAGGAGGTCGTCGATTAGAGAAATTGGGTAACAATTTCTGACTGTGATTTTATTCAGAGCCCAGTAATCAATGCAGAGTCACCAATTTCCATTTTTCTTCTGTACCAGCATGATTGGGCTCCCACAAGGTGATGAGTTGGGATGGATGTGCCCCTTGTGGAGAAGTTCTTGGATCTATTGCTTGATCTCCTCGTTCTCTAACAAAGAGCGACGATAGACTGGCCCATTGGGTAGCGGTGCACCATGGGTTAGATCGATAGGGTTCTTGACTTGGCAGTGTAGAGGTACCTAGGTAGGTGAGGAGAAGATATCTGAGTATTATTCCATGACCTTATCTACTTGCTTCTGTTGTGTGGAGAGGTCTGCCGCAAAGACCCTGGATGTGGATGTGATATTTCACTTATTCTGAGAGCGAATTACGATGAAGACAAACTTCCTCATCTGAGAGACGACCTTCATGCATTGCTTAGCAGAGATCAAGGAAATAGCACTAGGTGGGACTGCCTCGGGTATCCTGTACAATTTCCTGTTCAAAGTAATAATAACACTACGAGGCCTAGACTCATATACAACATGACATTTCCATAAATAAGGTTGGCCCAAAAGAACATCACAAAATCGAGAGGAGAAACATCACACAATACCTCATCTTTGAAGGGCTTGATGTCATATGATAATCGACATTGTTGGCTGACACGAAGATCGCTTCCTTGGCAGAGCCATCTAATGGTGTAGGGTTGTGGGTGCGGTGTTGTCGGCAGGGCCAGTCGCTTGATGACCTCTACTGAGATGAGGTTCTTCTGGCTACCACTATCCACGATGAAGTGTAGCAGGGTGCCTTTTACCCACATCTGTGAATGGAAGAGGCGTTCTCCTTCTTCTGGCTCATCTGGTTCACCATGATGGAGCTTGGTGGTAGCAACGGTGGCATTGGGTTCCGTGTCAATGACCTGTCTTCCCCTTTCTTGTTCTGGCTCAGATTCTGAACCCGCATATGAGTCAGAGGCTTTCACTTCGACCACCAGGGACTGCTTTGAGCGGCAGTCAGCAGTGTTATGCCAAGGGATCTTATGGAAGTCTCACCACTTCCCGGTATCTTTCTTTGTCTTTTTGGTGTCCTTCTTTGCTTGCGGCTTGGACTGGTTTTCCTGATACTATCCATATTTTCTCTATCCTTTGTTCTATGGGTTGGGGCCGCCCTTTCCTGGATTTTGTTGTGAGGGGTTCCCAGGCCCAAATTTCCGCGTCTTTTATTTGAGCTTCTACTCGATTTTGACAGCATATCGGTAGGCCGCACCTAAGGAAGAGATGTCCAAAAATTCCATTTCAGTCTGGATGTATCTATGCATAGTGTCACGATACTTGAGAACCAGATGTCACTTTGAATCTTTGATACCCAACTTGGTGCACAAGGTATGAAAGATATTCGTGAAATCTGGCACTGCTTGGTCTCTTTCTTGCCGCAGTGTGGTCCATTTGTTATACAAGTCATCATAACTTCTGACGGGGTAGTATTTCTCCTTAATAGAATCCCTGAAGGAATTCCAGGTGGCCGTGACTGTAAATAATTAGGTTTCCTCTATTTCCTTTTGCTCACGGAAAGTTTCCCACCAATATTTGACATGGGGAACAACTTTGAGGAGCGCAAAAGTAATCTTTTCTCTATTCAAAAAGTTATGGACAGAAAAACACCCTTCTAGTAGATTCAACCACTTGTCTACAACATATGCATCTATCTGACCTTCAAATATAGGAATATCAAATTTTATTTATACCTTGAAGGGGGTGGCGCCTCCACTCGAAGAAGATGCATCCCCTATTGGGATCTGTCGAAGGATTTGCGCGAAACTATCCATCATCTTGTTCCTTTGTTACATGAGGGATTCCTCAATAAATAGTTTGAAAGGATCTCCTATCCCATCATCTTTCTTTTCTTCTGCCATGAGAGGTCACTTGG
>SNQJ01S0023992.1:55751-73707 GCA_010110895.2 Picea sitchensis
GAAGGCAACTCAACATCCATGACACAAGGGCTTGACAACTCACAAATACCAGGGCTCAATGTCATACAAACAACAAGATCAAACTCAAGAGGAAATGTCATATTATTCGGGCCAGGTGGGGAAAGAAAAGCCTTACATGCCCCTATTGGATACAACACCTGATCAATTGTTGATACCTTGTCTTAAGAAGGTGAACATAATTGTAAATATCCTTTCTCAGAAGCAATTGAAGAACGAGGATAAAATGCCACATAATTCACTCGTGGCAGGGAAGAGTCTACTCAAACACTAGGAACACATAAAGGGGAAACTTGTGCTAAAATCGAACTAAGATGGTGATTATCAGATGAAATTTGAACAATAGTGACAATGTTTCCATTGTGATGGAAATGCATCACACGAAAGAGTGTAGACACCACAGAATTCTTCACATAAACATAATCATGACCAAGAAGCATATTGAAGTCTAAATGACATGGAGCCATTAACAGATTAATTAGAATATTCTTCCCACCTAACGTGATAGGACACTGAGTAAGAATCCCCAGACATTCACTAGGTCTTTTTTCGAAAGCCAGCAGCTCACTGGTAGCTGACACAATCTTGGGAGAACCCAAAGTTTTCCAAGTTGAGGAGGATAAAATACTTGCAAAGGATCCTTCATTTACAATACGTCGATAAATGCCTTTTGACATAGATTCAACCAAAACCGTTATTTCAAAAGGTGCAGAAGAAGGAAGGCGAGGCTCCACAAGATTATTCCAATCAAAGGAAACCATCATAGGACTTGGAGGGAGCATACTCAAATACAGTGGAATGCCCCCTCATTCAAAAGGTACTAAACTAGAAATGCTAAATACATAGTCAAAAGACGCATCACTCCCTGAAAGGAGAGTGGGATCGGTCAAAGATTGTGTCAGCTCAACCACGTTGGAAAACTGGTCACTCTCCAAGAGAAGAGTGGGATCAGTTGAAGATTGCATCGGCTCGGCCACTTCCTCAACCATTGGTTGAAAATGATGCAATACAACATGGTCAAGAGACACATAACCCTCCAAAATGAGAGTAGCATCGACCGAAGATTGCATCGACATGACCACTTCAGTAACTAATGATTGAATATATTGTTGGGAAACCAAAGATGAATTAGAACTAGAAAGGCCTTCAGACAAGGACCACGCTCTTCATACCACTTGAATCTCAGGGAACATATGAGTAAGGTGGTCTCCCTCGCAAATATTACAAGGGAACTTGTGATTATGTCCTATACGTCTAGGCTTCTCAACAATATCAATTCCCCCAACATTACATGTAGCAGTCAGTGGGTTACTCCCAACATGACTTGCAAAGGATAGATGCTAATCTCCAACATGAATTACAGAGGTTGATGACGATTGTTCGGTATGAACAACAGCGACTAGAATCTTTCCCCAACATGACTTGTAGTGGATAGTTTCTTGTCTTCAACATGAGTCATAGAGGTTGTTGATAAGTCTCCAACAAGATCGACATGGGTTGGTGAACTAATGACAGTATGACTCGAAGTGACTATACTTTTGCTTCCAATGTGACTCACAGTGGTTGGTTTCTTGCCCCCAGCATGACTAGCAGAGGTCGGGTGCAGGTCTCCAACATGACTTGCAAAGGTTGTTGACTTCTTCTTCTTACTGATAAGCATCAAGAGAATTTGGAACATTCAAAGTCGTCCAAAACCAAACTGGTAGTCCTACATTCAACCCAAGAATGTTCAAAGTGTCCATCAAGGGGGTACCAATGTTTCCATAGAAAGGAAAGGCACAAGAATCCCCTTGGGAAGGGGTCTCTTGGTTTGTATCCTTCAGAAATTTTGGCCATAACTTTCTTATCCACAGGTTCATCCCTCGTGGGATTGTTCACGTCCATAAAATTCTCATGCACTACCTCTAGCAAACTAGTGGTATAAAAACCCACAGCTTCTAGGAGGCAGCTCCACACTTTCAAGGGAAATACCAGGGGTCCTTCTCGACCAGCGGGGTGGTTTCTCAACCACCCTGAATCAATGATCCAAAAGTGGTGATACTGAAATAACCTAAGGCCAACTATACAAAGTAGCACTCCAATAAAAATCCATACGAGAAACATCTTAAGCAAACAACTTTTCCAAATTTTCAGCCCAGGTGGATAAGGTCCTAATTCCAAAGCAATGAAAAAATTGAAAGGGACCTTCCGGACGAAGGCACGGGTTGATTAAGTCCCATGGACCAATGAACGAAGGAGTGAGAAGTAGTTATCCCGACCTCCACTGACCACCCTTATCCAATGATATAACCCATGCTTCATGGGGCACCCACTAGTAGTATTGAAAAGTGTGATATGGAAATTGCCCTAGGTACCACGAAAAACCCCCACAGTTACCTCTGAGATCCATAGGAAAAGCAACTAAGGTCACCAACTCATAGTCAACATTCAGGGGGTACAATAAATAATTTGGATCAAATGTATGGGTAGGGTAACAAATCCTGTAGCTCTTCCAGAGGACTGGCTACAAAAGGGCGAGTGTCACTTTAGAAAATATTGATCTAGGTCCGAAGCTCCAAAGGACTGACGCCAAAAGGGCCAATATCACTTCAGGAAAACTTCAACTAGGTTCAAAATTTGCAGAGCACTGATGCCATATGAGTCAATGTCACTTAAGTAAAAACCCCCAATATACAATCTCTCCACTACGCTTAGTTAAGCTTCGGAGGGGCAATATCCTTGGCTCTCCTTCATGTGACCTCGAGTTTATCTTATGTGTTAGAGGAGGCTCTCGGTTATACTTATACGACAATTAAATTTGACTCTCCCTAACTCAGACTCCTATGTTTTTTTTCTAGCCTTGGATAAGTTAACTCTCCAACCTAAACCAATGCCCCAGCCTAATGTTGCTTGTGAACCCTAGAAACAAAGTCTAGTACATTTTAAGTTTAGTGTTCGTTTTAGCGGTTGTTTTTACTCAAAGGGTACAGAATGAAACTAATGTTGTTTGATACTCTTGCAAAAATGAAACTTATAAGAACACTGGAAAAGAAAAATTTACACTAATTCTTCAATTGAAAAAGAGTTTCAACAAGAAAATGCATGAACAATCCTTCAAACCTTTAAATGCAAATTTCTTCTTTCTAATGCAATATGAGAATGCAGCCTTTTGAGAAAAGCAAAAGAAGAAAACAAAGGATGTTCTTTCTTATTTTTCTTTTGAAATTATATTAAGGTGAGAAGAAAACAAAATCCTAGGCTAATGTCTTTTCCTTTTTCAAATGACAATGCAAAACAATGCAAAGAAAGAAAGAGACCTAACTAGCTGAAAAACTAGGTTTTTTTTGTTTTCTTTTTCTTTCTACCAAAGAAAAACTAACAAAAGATGTTAAAAGAAAGAGAAATTTTTAGTTTTATGTTTGAAAAATCCAAAGAAAATTATGGGAAACCAAGAGCAAGAACTTTTAAATGACTTGAGAGTTTTCTCGGTCTTTACCAGGAAATCAAGAGTAAACACAAACCCAGGAGGCTCAGCATGTGTTGACGAACCCACCTATACCTTCCAATTCTTAGAGAAAAAATTACAATTTCAAGAGACTTACACATATACGTGATTATGTAAACTAGGACTCCCAGACATATACAGGTCATACAATTGCAACTTGTGGATAACCGTGAGCCACAGAAAGACAAGGTGTGGATGAGACAATTAGACTTGAAAAATAAAAATCCAACCCAGAAGGAGTTTTCCAAAAACTTTTGGAAAAGTTTCTAAATGAGAGATGCTCTAAAAATGAAGCCTAGAAATAGGAAAAACTACAAAAACTGAGACAACCAAAGAAACCCTAAAATTGACCCAAACTGGGAGAATCCCCAGTATGGTCGCCAATTTTGTTATGGGGTTTTCCCCCCATGACTTTGGGTCATGTCAGAACAAAGATTGACCATATAAAAGACAGAACCCTAACCCACATACAAAACTTGTAAATAAATAACTAATTTATCATAGAAGAAATAAGATTTTTCACCTTGTATCCTTACGTTTGGTTTCACTCCTCACTCTCGACCCTAGTACCGCTCTTGATTCTTTCTTATGCTAACCTACAATAGAATATCAAGAAAGTGTTGCAACAAGGTAGTTATAGCATTAAATCATAAGTAATAGACTGATAAATTCAAATATGAAAAGTGACTTGACATACATAAACAAGTTGAATCAACACTACACAAGTATAGGGAAAAGAGAACTCTTTATTAACAACGGTAGAAAGAAGTGGTTACAACCTGACTGAAACGACCAACATTGCCTTGAATCCAATCTCCCAAGTTCCTACAAAATGTCCTTCAAGCATCAACTTAACACAATGGCCCTTCTTTGGATGACTCAATAGGGATAGGAACACACCCTATTGTCATATAATGGAGAACGAGTATTGGAATGCAAGTTCCAAAACAAGGTGATGTTACTCATAGAATGAAGGGAGATAGGGAGACTTGTCGATCCAAAAACATAACTTTTAACCTTGGTTGTCCTCCTCATCCATGCCCCCAAAAGTGCCTTTATACCATCCTCAAGAGGTTAAGGAGGTTGAATTTCGGTGAGTACGGGCTCGGGGAGGTTAGGAAACAAGCCCAACCGAAATCCCCTCCAAAATATAGGGAATTATTTTATTTTTCAACATTTTTAGGGCATCAGTGAATTGTCAACTAGCAACCCGCGGACATCCGTGATTTGTACACATATGACATGCGGATGGCACTAAAAATTATGTTTTTTAAGTGACTTTGATGAGAAAAGTTGGGATTTAAGATTGCAAGCCAAGGAAAGGGTTGGACCATGTCACAAATGCATTACAGTGTGGAGATTTTTGCTATAAAAAAAGGTCATAGAATTCCATGAGGCCACGGGAGAAGCTTTAAAAATGTCAATTGGAGATATAGAGAATGAAAATGAAATTTTAAAAAATGGAGTAAGAGAACTGGAAAATTCTCTGATTCCCCCACTACTATTTGCGAGTCTTATTACCACCATACATCCCTTGAGAACTCTTGAAGGAAGACTTGAATCAAGCTCAATATTAAAAGGAACATCAAGTTTGTTTGTTGCTATCAAAAGATATATTGGTGAAAACATCCAAAAGAGAATGTCCTTGATTCTTGAAACCTGGGAGTTGGCAATAAGATTTGTCTCTTTAAGCTCGAGAATGACACTTTTCAGGCAGTATCTTCAAGTAGATCTTGAAAATGATGAAGAATTTTACAAAGGGGCTATTTCTACTTTTAGTGCAAGAGTTTCAAGTCTTAGTTGACAATTCGTTTAAAACAATTAAAGGCATTTTGGATAAAGAGAATCAAAAGTTTAAAGGAAATGTTAGTTGAGTGTGATGTCATAAGTGTAAAAAAAGTTGAATTATATTTAAATTTTACTGAATTAAAACAAGTCGGGTTGACTGAAGATGTGGAGGACCCACACTTAATTATGAATTCAATACTCTTGACAAAGGAACAAATGGAAGAAAATTTTGACTCGTTAAATATTGCATCAGCAGTAAAGTTCAACAACCTAACCAAATATTCAGAGACAGAGGTGAAGAATTGGTTGGTCCGTTATATGAATAAAAATGATGATATTGAGGATACCCTCCATCAACTCTCGATGGATTTTAGAGATCTTGAAAATTCATCATTTGATATTGAAGTGAGACAAGAAATAAGTGTGGCACCAATCAGAGAATATATAGAGAATTGGTTGAAAAAAACTTTAATTAAAATAATTGAATTAGATAAATAAGAAACAGTTGTAACCAGTCAAGTAGTTCCAGCAAAGGAAAATATAAATACACCCCAACCAACAAATAGAAAGAGAGAGATTCCATCATTGTAAGTCAAGGGTTCATCTTTCATAATTTCCCATCTTCTATACTTCTCGCTTAGAAATCATCCAGTTGTGTCTTTTCTTTCTATGGAAACGCATAGTCGATTTCTAATCATTTTCCTATTTTTCCTCCAAGTCCAGGTCTATCTTTTTAGGGTCCACAAGAACCCCGTCCCAGTCTCTTTGGACGAACGCTTTCATTTTAATTTTATACTTTATTGTAAAACCATACAATTATTTTTTGAACTCCCCATAGAGCTATTTCGAGACATAACTTTAGTGATTTCTCAAACTTTGGAATTTCTAAGTATGATATTTTTAGAGTGTGCCTATCATATTTTATTTCAGTTTTAAATGTGATAATCATTTAAATTTCTATGCATTATGGCCTTATATATTTTATGTCTTATGATATGACCGAGTCTTACTCATATTGTGATGGATGTGAGGAATGTGTTAACTTTATATTATGTTTTCTTTACATAATATAAGAAACTCAGGATATCAAACTAAGAGTGACAAGAATAATGTTGAGAAGAATGTACAGGAGAAGGGCAATGATCCAAGTGGACATATAATTCCAAATCCCGGGAGCAACAAATAGGAAAACAAATTTTGTAGTGGGATAGATGCGATAGATGGCTAAGGGAAGTAAAGTGGCATGGATGGAGACTATAATGAAACATGATATTCATAAGCACCAACTTCACACTCCATCATTTGCAGAGGAATGTGTACCCATACACAAGAATAAATTAGCCTTCAAACAGGTAGAATGTGGTCATACGGTCCGTAAAAACCCTTGCTTATGTGGAACTCGGCCTTCAAACACAGATCGACCCTCCAATCAAAGATTCAGCCTTCAAAATAGATAAATTGGTCGAACAAATATTCCCATAGAGAAATAGGGGACACACAAACACACTACTCTCACCTACAGGAATCTATTCCTCTACGACGGCTTTGATTTCTCTTCCAGGGTCCCTAGGCCCTCCCGTGAGGGAGTCAAGCCCAGTCCTACTCTAATACCATGATGATAAATGTGAGAGTAGATATTATTATGCACAAACAAAAAATGTGTGAGGGCTCTCTCTTAAACAAAGAAAAAGAGTACATATAAATATGCAAGCTTTGTCTCAAGATAGAAGAAGTACCTTGATCTACCGGTTGAGAAAATATCTCAACCTCAGACCAATCGAGGAAGCATCTAGTTGTAGTGAATCTCTCACATCCAAATAATTCCAACAAATTCATAAATACTAGAAACAAACAATATATGTGAGCTTAACTCACACAAGTTGTCATGTGTTTAGAATTAGAGACAATCTAAACAAACACACCAACATTCTTTGTTCCATAAACAAGAAGGTCTCATACATCAATTTGGTGTCTAGCTATTCGTTAAAAAACTCTTAATCAATATTCACAATACAAGCTTTGACCCATGAATATGATGAATTAAAATTGAGACTAATTAATCAAATTCATTGGTAACAAGTTTGACTTGTTAACGAGTTAGTTTGGTGTGGAAATATTGATTCAAAAAATACTTATCAAGTCAAGCGAATTATATGAAAAAAAAATAATATTTTGCTCTAAAAAAACATAACAGTTCATATATAAGGTTATTAGATTTTTCTTAAGGGTGGGAGGTGAAAGTGTGCATTTGAAATGCATACTTTCACTCCCCTCCCCAAGATAAAAGTGTGCATTTAAAATGTACACTCACACTTTCATGCCCCACCTCCAAAATTAAATAGACACTTTTACTCCCCACCCTAGGATGAAAGTGTGGATTTGAAATGCACACTTTCACATCCGACCCTCACACTCATGTAATTTTTCAAGCAACCATCTTTAATATCTTAAATATTTAAATTGAATGTCTATTTTTTTTTAATTAAATAATGTTGAAAATTGGTAAGAACAATGTTGTAAATTGGTAAGAACATGTTGTTACCACAAGTGGCCCTTGTTTATCCTAGAATTTTTTGTGAGTATGGTTGATTTTGTTGGCTTTACATTATATCTTAGAATATTGATTTTTTGGTTGTTCAACTCTATATTCCAATTTTATTACATTTATTTTATTTATTTTTAAATCTAGAGGAATTAGTAACTTGTGGGGATTTCATGGGCGAGGTCTAGGTTTAAATTCGACCAGTTTCCACTATACCCCCTAGGCTAGAGCCAACATCTCACAAGCTAGTGCATAGCAAGAAACTTATGACTTAGCAAGGTCCTAGATGTCCTAAGGCACACCGGAGTGGACCTCTATCTTAAGAGACGTTTACCCTTCTAACCTTATCACAATGAACCAACATGTCACTTATGAAAATTTAATTCGAATGAAGAAAATAACAATCATGCTACCCCACCATATAAACTAAACCCTTGTAACCCTTATAACCCTCTAACAAAATTAACAAAAAAATGTTACGACATGGTTGAACCAAACAAAAGTATTAAAGGTGGACTTCCACTTTAAAAATGGATCGAAGAAGGAAGATATTCCCTCGATTTTAGATTTCTCCCGCTTTTAGATTATTAATTAAGGCACTCAATCATGCATACAAACCACATGACCATGTCAGTTAAGCATACCCAAGTATTATTACCCAATGGAAAGGGAACATTATATAGAGGGAAAAAAATTTCTAATAGAAGCTTTATCCATTACACTGTTGATGAATTAGTTAAAGAGGGAGAAAAAATTATATTTATATAAATAAATTAAATTAAATTTTAATTTTGAATTTTAAATTATTTTTATAGTATTTTGTGATTTGTTAAAATTATTGTAAAAATTAAATTATAATCTGTAAAGTGGTATCATTGAATTTACAATATAGATGTGAGATTTGTTGTACTTGAATTTGAAAAATGTAATGATCTAAAGTGTTATGTACATAAACACATCACCAACCATCCAACCCAAAGACACCAAGGTGCAATAGCAATAAACACATAATAGTATTCACAATTTTGGAATAATTTAATGGAACAACAATTATACTATAAATTGTCTTATTTAATAGTGGGAAACTCTCTACTACCACTTTGAGGTGGCTTCTTTCAAATAGTGATAAGCACACATTTATAAGATTGTATGCCCTTATGATGACTTCCCCTACCTATTTATGGTCCTTTGAACCCAACCTTAATCACACCAGTAGTAGGTCTTATTTAATGACTAGCCCACCTTACATTATTAATAGCATATATTGACACCTATCCCTAACATAAGTTATCCTCATTAATGTCATAACATTATTATATCATTAGGTAGGTACAAAAAAAAAAATATCCCTTTGAAAATATTTACCCTCAAAGCTTGCTATTGAAAAATTTCATATGCACATAGGCTTGAAGATCTAGAGACAATGCATTACAACAATTAGAGTGATTTCAAGATGATATATTAATTTGAATTTTGAAACAACATAACATTACGTAGTGGAGTCATTGAAAGCACATAAATATTGCCAAAGGATGCATGGTCTACACCCATATTTGTTTTGCATGGAGAACTTGGTGGATGGTATAGCCCAGTCTCCTTCATTCCTTAATCCATGAAGGAATCATATGTTTGTCTTGGGTTCATCAATGAGAAAACTTGTGTATCAATGAATGGACTAAATGCACTGGAGAGATGGCTAGATTGAGAAAACAAAACATGTGCGGTACATCCCTTCTCTTTATCTTCTCTCAAATCTAATGTGTTATTTATTGTAAGATGGAACGCTCGAGTAGGCTCTTGCTCAATACTTGGAATGGAATGGAGGTCACAAGTTCAAATCTAGAGGGGGGTAGGGTATGTATACCTATGTATACTTTAGTAGTCAAATCGTTATGCGGAGGGGTCCCCTTGTCCCACAAAAAAGGGGTCTCATACACCAATTTGGTGTCTAGCTTAGTTGTGACCCTAAAAATGTATTATTATTATTATATATAAGTGTTATTATGAACATTTCTTGGTGGGTGTTAATATAAGATCCAAGAGTTTCCCTTCCTCTATGTCTCTTATGATTTGTCTCGTGATTATGCCTTAATTCTATAATTAAATGCATGAATAGTTATTGTTTTACACCATCAAATATCCCATCCTCAAATGTTTGAAATGCTTGATAAAACTTAAAGAATAAATTGCAGTAACCATTATCATATTAATCAAATAAATGTATATTGAATTCTATCCACATGCATTTGTAGAACTAAGATTTGCTCATATATATATAATAAAAGTTTTTCATCCATGTACCATGATACCATGTGAATTTGGTTGTACACAAAAATATAATACATGGCATAAGTATCATTCCAATAGATTGACCCAATATTTAATAGTGTTGTTACTAAAATTTTATGACTTCAACACAAGGAGGATTTCACAAGGATGTGAATTCTCATGGTCTAGTTTGAAAACCATAAGACTTCCCTCTAATGTACCACCCTAACCGTTCTCTCAAGGTACACTAAATTGTGAGAAATACTTAATCTACCCAAACGGTAAGAAAACGACTAATGAACATACACGCCCTAAGAATACTTTGAAGTCACACAATAAAAAAATGTCTGAATCCCCACAATCAAGGGCCTTCAACCTTTCTTAAACTAATTCTCTTTATTTATTGTTTGGAACAAGAGATTTGTCTACCCACAAGTCTTATGGATGGTATAAAACTTATTCTAAAGTGTTTGCACCACCCACAACGATAAAATTAAATAACCCCTTTTGAGAAAACCTTGTGTGTCATGAAAGAAATATCCCCTTTTGAGAAGACCTTTTGTGTTATAAAAGGTTTTTGTATTTAAGTTTTATTAAATAAATAGATAGAAAGTGAGAGGTGTGTAACTTTTCAATTGGGAGGTCTACAACCATGACTCCATTGTAGGTACGAAATTTTCCTTCTCTCTCCTCCCATCTGCAATTTATGGCTCAATGCACTGAATCTTGCAGGGATAACTTTAGCGGTTTTCATGCATTCTTCTCCTCTCTTGATTTTAGGTAAACCCTTACCTCTTTCCAGTCCCTTTCCCATCACATCCCATCGATCTAGGTTTTATCTCCCACCTTTGTCACCATCTCCCCCAAAGATTCCCGTCTCCTCGGTTCCTTCGGACCTCCCCTCACACGATGGACACCCAGCTGAAAGAAGGGGAGGATTTGGATTTCTCGATGGATACTCTCCCGGAATCGGTAATTTGGTCTTCCGCTCGAACAAACTATTGTCCCCACTTCTCTGACACCCCAAAGAACCCAAAACCATTTTCCCCTCCTGGCATCGACCCCACCTCCTACACCCCCTTGGATTTTTCACCTCATCTGAATCCCATAGATCTTCCCTCATCCTCTCATTATTACCCCACTTCCCCCACTGAGAAACATGTACCCTCCCCTATTTCCCCATGTACCCATCCCATCAACCCTTCCCTAGAACCCCTTATCCTCCCCCCTAACAATGAATCCATTGCATTGGATCCACTTTCCCCTTCCTCGTCAGATTTACTTCCCCCGTAGTTGCAAGTGGTTTCCCCCCGGGGAGGTTTCATTAGTGGTATTACCTCAGAGCAAGTTATGTCAGGGAATCCCTGGCCACCTATTGATTTGAACCTGGGGGTGATAAGTTTCCAATAATTGGTTGTTTCTGTCACTCCTTCAAAAGGGTCAGTTATAAATCGTTTTACTTGAGCGATGTGCAATTAAAGGTAAAGTTGAATTCTTATAAGCTTGAATTCGAAGTAAATGAAACCACTTTAGTTTTCCTTATGTGTGATATTTCATGCTTACATTTAACATCCTATGTGTGGAAATTCATGGAAAAACAACATACGAACATAATACATATAATGGATATGACACTTCCCTTGATAATGGAGTTCACCCGATGTGGGCTACCATTCTAGGTCATGCTCCAAATCCTGACTGTTTTTTTCTCATCGTTGTAATGATGTCTCTCCTTTACAAGTTGTAAGGCCAAAGTCCCTTTTCGGTGATGGCAACAAGAGATTGGAATGTGATCAGGAATGTTTACAACTTCACAAGTTCTCATACTCATGAGGCATCCATGATGCTGACATGGACATCATTCCCACATACTCAATACATAAAAAGATGAAGAATAAAATATGACCCCTATCAACATGGATCCATCAAAAGCCTTAGATCGGTTGCTTAGATCCAAGCATAAATATGCATCCCATACAAAAGATCCTGAAACCACGAGATTCAAAAATACTTCATTGGCCACTTATCATGCAAGTGCCACAATTTCTCTGTCACATAAAATTGATTGGTTTGATGTGAAAGAAGAGAAGAAAATAATAGATGGAAGGAATAAGTTGATCTTGTTTCCTTGCTGCAACCTCTCTATGCTCCTTCGGACTTGTAATACGCATGTTATGCTGCAACATTTAATGACAAAACAACATAATGAAAAGCATGCTTACATTGGCTTCTCCAGAACTTAACTTGCTAATTTGAAGCTCTGCTGCAAAAACAGACCTCGTCATTGAATTCGCGTCGTCGAATTCCCTAAAAATGACTGTCAAATCATCTCCATCCGAGCTGGACACTTTCAGGCCCAAGAGACACCTCTGCCTCGGTTATCGTGCCACTGCCTCTGCAATAAATGACTCATTCTAGAGTTAAGCTACAGAATCTTTGCTCGTATCATAAAACTAACACCACCACTACATTTGTGGCATCATTTTACCTAAAAATGATTGTCTCCACGCCTCAATCTGAGTCTGACACTTTTTTACCCAAGAGGCACCCTTGCCTCAGTTTGTGTGCTACTGCAATAAATGCTGAAAAATCTCGAAGTACATGCAGAATCCATACTAGGACATACAAGTCTGTACGGGCCATACGGACATGCTCAAACTCACCTATCTTGAGCTCTTGATGCGTGTGCATGTATTTTGTCCCGAACTCAAGCCGAAAACCCCTTTTTATACACATTATGGGTGGCTATGCAATAACTAAGGCACTTGGTGCGCTGGTAGACGGGATAAATTTAGAGTGGGGGTTAGCGGAGGTCTTGGGATCGAATCTCATGGACTCTTCTCTATTTGGCATACCGTTTGTCAGTTTTTTTTAAAAATGGCGGTCGTTTTGGCGCGCTCCGCTAAATCTGGCGGGAAGGTCAGCAGAGGTTCCGATGGTGGTTAAACTTAGCGGAGTTTCCATGTGTGGTGGAACTACTGCCATATTTGGCGGAGTTCGAATTTTTATTTTTTTATTATTTTTTTTCCACAGGGCCTCTTGTGCATTTTGGGGGTGCCACATGGTGCCTCCCTATTGGGCCACATGGCAGCCTCTTATTTGTCCACTTGTGAGTGTTGACGTCACCTCCATGTCATCTCGTGACACATGGCACCTTATGGGTGGTGCCACGTGGCATCACTTGGGGGTGCCACATGGCACTTTTTTACTGGTCCACGTGGGGCCCTAAAAAGCTCAAATTTGAGTGACATGTGGCAGCCACTGGTGTTGCCACGTGGCATGCTGACATCGTCATGACATATGTCACCCTTTTTGTTTTCCATGTAGGTTGTACGGATGCTGACATCATCCATACTGATGTTGATGTCAATAGTACAGATGTTGACTCATCCCTGCTGACTGGGTTGGGTTGACCAAAAATTTAACCGCTTATATATTTTGATATGTAATTTCGTTTGACGAGTCATTTGCGTCGTTGGAAATCTTGAGACGCGCTCTTCACGATCATGTCATTTTAATTGAATTTTGGGAACTTTTTTTCCCTTTTTTGCCTGTTGAGGAAATTCTGATCCTCCTGGGACACTTCTGGAACTTTTGTGATGTTCCCTAGATCCATCTGGATCACGCCTCCCAACTAAAAGGACTTTTGGTCCCCAAAATTCGTTACATTATAAGTTTCATGTCCATTGGACTTACAATAAGAAATCCTTACCCAAACTACCTCACAAGGCCTAACAATATCAACATGTACCAGAAAAAAGAAGTGATATCAACAATTATCCCTTTTACACAATACCCTTCTATGGGGTATGAATCACAACATGTGATTTACAAAAGATGGCCACTCTCAAATAACTCAAGTATTTTCCCCATTTGTTCAACCATTTTGTCGAACATGTCCTCTTTACCGAGTTGTCCTTTTTCTGGTAGTTGGTCTTCTCCTGGTGGCGGATTTTCCTACTTCCTGGTATTCTTGCCCCTCTTTGGATGTAGATCTGGATGTAAGGCCCAACAAGTGGCCTCATGATTCCCATCTCTGCTACAATGGCTGCAGTAGCCTTTCTCTTTCAGAAGCACATTCCCCTTGCTCTTTTCCGTGTGTGGAAAGAAATCTGCCATCCTCGTCCTTCTCCAACCTTCATGCACAAGGATTTTCTCTTAGAACACTGGAACACTGCGTGGTTATTCAATCCACGAAAAGTGCATGGTCTTTGATGCCAAAAGCTCTATTTTATATGATTAACATGCTTATAATCAAATGGAATTTTAGAGTTTTGAGCTTTCTTATACCTCGGTGAGTTTCGTCTGGAGTCAAACTCGCAAGAAGAGTTGTTCTCAACTCTGTCATTGTGATGCTCATCTCTCCCTAGAGATGTCTCAAATCCTCGATCATGAGAAGTTTTTCTCTCGGCCTGCACTGAATCAATTTCATCTCTTAATGAATTGTTGACCTCTAGAGTCTCAGTGACTGTCCTGGGGTCTTCTTCCCAAATGGTTTTGGAGATTTCTCCAACATATTCTATCTCGGCATATCGAGGCCAAACCAATACCTCAATGGGATCCACAATACCTTGGCCATTGGTTCCAAGGCCTCCTCCTTTGTATCCCCTTTTTCTCATCAACTTTAAGCCGATGCAAGAGGCATGTTGTTCAAGGATTTCAAAAGAATCATCAACATTAATCAAAAAATGAACTACACATTGTTTATTTACCTCCACCTCAAACTGGGACCCTTAGTCTGCTTCTTGAGATGTGTCCAGTTGTTCTTGGTGAAAAGGATTAGTGGAAGATGCTTCTAGGAATCCTCCTTGGTTTATGGATGCATGTAGGTCATCTTCATTTGCTTGAAAAAGTGTGCATGCATTTGCACTGTCATGCTCGCACCCATAACTGGTGAAGTTGCCATGTTCACAAGATGGCCTTATTACTGTCTTATTCATAGAGCCTTCCTATGTCTGCATCTTCATGGCTTGCAATTGCTCTTGCAACCTTTGGTTCTCTTCTTCTGCAACATGCAACAATGTCTTCAATCCAACATTCTTTGCTTGAAGCTCATCGAACCACGACTGTTTTGGTGACCTTTCCATCCTTATCTTCAACACCTGCAATCGGTATCAAGCTTGCTCTCATACCACATGATATGAACCCGGGGGTGATAAGTTTCCAATAATTGGTTGTTTTTGTCACTCCTTCAAAAGGTTCAGCTATAGATTGTTTTACTTGAGCGATGTGCAATTAAAGGTAAAGTTGAAGTCTTATAAGCTTGAATTCAAAGTAAATGAAACCTCTTTAGTTTTCCTTATGTGTGATATGTCATACTTGCATTTAACATCCTATGTGCGGAAATTCATGGAAAAACAACATAAGAACATAATACACATAATGGATATGACACTTCCCTTGATAACGGAGTTCACCCGATGTGGGCTACCTCTTCGGTTCATGCTCCAAAACCTGACTGCTTTATTCTCCTCGCTATAATTATGTCTCTCCTTTACAAGTTGTAAGGACAAAGTCCCTTTTTGGTGACGACAACAAGAGATTGGAATGTGATCAGGAATGTATATAGTTTCACAAGTTCTCATACTCATGAGGCATCCATGATACTGACATGGACATCATTCCCACATACTCAATACATAAAAATATGAAGAATAAAATATGACCCCCATCAACATGGAGCCATCAAAAGACTTAGATTTGTTGCTCTGATCCAAGCATAAATATGCAGCCCATACAAAATATCCTGAAACCATGAGATTCAGAACTGCTTCATTGGCCATATATCATGCAAGTGCCACAATTTCTCTATCACATATAATTATTTGGTTTGATGTGAAAGAAGAGAAGAAAAGAATAGATAGAAGGAATAAGTTGATCTTGATGCCTTGTTGTAGCCTCTCTATGCTCCTTCAGAATTGTAATACACATGCTATGCTGCAACATTTAATGACAAAACAGCATAATGAAAAGCATGCTTACATTAGCTTCTCTAGAACTTAACTTGCTAATATGAAGCTTTGCTGCAAAAACAAACCTCGTCATTGAATTCGCGTTGCCGAATTATCTAAAAATGACTGTCAAATCATCTCCATCCGAGTCGGACACTTTCAGACCCAAGAGGCACCCTTGCCTCATTTTGCGTGCCACTGCTCCTGCAATAAATGATGAAAAATATCGAAGTACATGTAGAATCTGTACCAGGCCATACAAGTCCGTATGGGCATGCTCAGACTCACCTCTCGTGAGCTCTTGTTGTGTGTGTGTGTGTGTCTTATATCCCAAACTTAGCCCGAAAACCGCTTTTTATACACGTTCCAGACGGTTATGTAATAACTAAGGCACTTGGCATGACGGTAGACAGGCTAAATTTAGAGCGGAGGTCTCAGGGTTGAATCTCGCGGACTCCACTCTATTTAGCGGGTCGTTTGTCAGTTTTTGCTAAAAACGACAGTCATTTTGGCACGCTCCGCTAAATGTGGCAAGAATTTTAGCAAAGGTTCTGGAGGTGGTTAAACTTGGCGGAGTTTCCATGTGTGGTGGAACTGTCGCCATCTTTGTCAGAGTTCTAATTTATATTTTTTTTAATTTGTTTTCCACGGGGCCTCCTTGTGCATTTTAGGGGTGCCACAAGGCAGCCTCTGATATGTCCACATGTGAGCGCTGATGTCACCTCCACCTCATCTCATGACATGTGGCACCTTATGGGTGGTTCCATGTGGGGTCACCTGGGGTGCCACATGGCACTTTTCTACTGGTCCATGTGGCACCCTAAAAAGGATGAATTTGAGTGACACATGGCAGCCTCTGGTGCTACCACCTGGCATGTTGTCATCATGACACATGTCACACTATTTTTTCTCCACGTAGGATGTATGGACGTTGATGTCATCCGTACTGATGCTAACGTCAACAGTACAGATGCTAACTCATCCCAGATGACTGGGTTGAGTTGACCAAAACTTTGACCGCTTATATCTTTTTATCTGTAACTCTGTTTGACGAGTCGTTTGTGCCATTGGAAATCTTACAACGTGCTCTTCACGATCATGTCATTTTAATTGAGTTTTGGGAACTTTGAATTTTTTCTCTTTTCTGCTTGTTGAGGCCATTCTGAGCCTCCTGGGACACTTCTGGAACTTTTGTGATGTTCCCTAGATCCATCTGGATCACCTACCCTAGCCTCTGATCCAACAACTAGCGAGATGGAATTTCCTTGAAAAAGAAAAGAAGTATTAAATGGAGAGAAGTGCCCATAAACCTCACCCGTGGAGATGAAATAAAATTGAATGGCATCGTCACCACATAGAAAAGCACCTTGGTTGGAATATTTTCCATCAAACACTCATCTCAAAACATGGACTACGACAAACTTTAGAAGTCACCCTCGGTACGAGCCTATCAGCCTTGTTCTTTCAAAAGGCTGGCTAGAATGGATTTTCGGGTCTGAAGCAAACACCAATTTTATTCTCTCAGGAAGATGGTGTTTTGGGACCTAGGCCCTTTTCTTGAAGTAATGGATGTCAAATTTCAACGCCTCTTCTACTCAACTATAAGTCACTCCAATTTGGGTCAAACTCCCGAGACTACCACTGTCTTTCTGGACCAAAGAAGTCTTTCAGGAAATTGGGTCTACTGTAGAGAACTACTATGAAGTGAACCTCTCTTTCATGCAATCAAGGTACATGGCCATGGCCAAAATCTTGTTTGGTCTCAAGCTATCGAGCGGAATCACATAATGTATTTCCATTCAAAAAAAAGGTCTCACTTTTACTCAAGAGTTGGATTATGAAGGGATCCCCTTCAGATGCGAGTGTTTCCATTTTTATGGCCACTTGGAAAAGGATTGCACTTTG
>SNQJ01S0023992.1:78026-90019 GCA_010110895.2 Picea sitchensis
GAGCTTCAAAAGATTCTTCATAGCTTTCAAAAAGACAAAATTTTGGGGCTGGGTGGATTCCTAGTGGAATTCTATATAGGTACCTTTGACATTATAGGAGATGATTTTCTCAAAACCATAGAATTTTCTCGGACTACAGGTCAGATACTGGCTCCCTTTAATTCTACCCTCATAGCCCTCATTCCAAAGGTGAACAATCCACACACTTTTGATTAGTTTTGTTCTATCTCTCTCTACAATATATCTATAAAATCATCTTAAAGATCATAGCAGTCTACTTGAAATACATCCTCACAGACAAGATCTCTGGTGAACAATTCATTTTTCTACAAGGGAGACAAATCCATAAATCTATAAGGCTGGCTCAAGAAGGTATTCACTCAATCCACACTAGGAAACAGAAGGAAATCATCTATAAAGTAGACCTGGAAAAATCCTTTGACCATGTTAGTTGGCTCTACATCAGACTTATAGTCATACACCTAGGCTTCTCACACTCCTTTGTCATATGGATTCTCAATTACATTTTCACCACATCATTTTCTGTACTCATAAATGGCTCTGCATCCCCCTTCTTCAAAGCAGGAAGAGGAATCATATAGGGATTCCCCCTCTCCCCTCTACTCTTTCTTCAGGTGGAAAAAATATTAAGTAAACTCATCTCAAATGTTGTATCGCAAGGTCTCTTCAAATGCATACAAATCTCCACAACAAACTTTCTCACATGTCTAATATTTGTGGATGACATCCTCATTTTTTGTGAAGGCAAGCAATTATTCTTTGAAAACCTAAGAACCATCCTACACTCCTTTTGCCTCTCAACCGGGATGCAAATCAACTCTCAAAAATCATCACTGATGGCTTGGGGATTAAATGATCACAAAATAATTTATGCTTCATCACTCTTTGGCATTAAGTTTAAAAATCCATCTTGTTAGCACTAAGAGTCACACTTAGATTGTTGTAAGTGTAATCTCAGTATCCATCAAAATACAAATGGATTGAATGGTTTGAGTAGGTGGATCAACAAGACTGGGAAAGAAAAGGAGAGGGCAACAAACTGTTAGCAGAAGCATTCCATTGGACAGGGAGTCACAACATCCTACAGATCAAAGGAAATCAAATTGTATATCAGACAAAAGGGATATATAATGATGAGTAGAATCATGGTGAATATGACAAAAGGAAGAACATCCATTGCACAAATATCCTTTCTCCAAACAGATAAATATTGCTTAAACAGTAAACAATGATTTAATGGGCAAGCTACAACATATCCTCTGTTGTTCATGAATCCATTAATCAATAGAAGTTATGATCCTCAAAACCTGCAATATGTTCAAGCAAGAATATAACAAATAAGTGGGAAAACAAAGAAGACAATCTAATAACAACTCTCATGAATCTTTAATGGCATAAAATGTCATTACAAGTAGGCCCTTAGGCTTACAAATGAGCAACTAAAATTGTTCCTCAAGCTCTCTCCTCTCTTGGCTCATGAATCCAACCCTTTCCTTCTCAAAATCCATTTCATTTGTAGTAAATGATCTATGTCTACACTAAGGAGGTCGAAACCAAGATGATACATAGGATCCTCCTTCATTTAGGAGTCTTGTTACAAAAGATTCCAACAAAAGCCTAACAAATTCCTATTTTCCATGATTTTTCCTATTGTGATAAATGTCTCTTGAAAAATTTCATCTTGATTGATTTGGAAATAGACCACATGTCCCTCATATCACACTAAATCCTAGGAGACCATTTGAACCTTCCTTCACAGCTGGTAGCATTCCCATAGCTTGAATTTTTCAAACTATTAGAGTTCGCAGCGCTTGTGACAACATGCGCTGCGAACTTTCCTATAGGTGATGTGTTTAGTTTTTCTCCAAAAATACAAACTAGGTAAGGATGAATTTTTGTGAGCAATTCCAAAACAGCATTTTTTACCTCCACACCAAATTTCAGAGGAACCCATATTGGAAATCAAAAGTTACAATCAAAACATTCCTCTATTGTGTGTTAATTATTTACAAACTGTCAAAAATACCAGTTCGCAGGGTCGACGTTGTGAACTCTCTTGTAGCGGCCCGTTTGAATTTTTCCAATTTTTTATCATTTAAAAACTCTATCAAGTGTTACAAGAATGTTGTAAACTTCATAATCTTGATGATCATGACTAGAGGAAAGCACCCAAACTGATAATCATGGCTTAAAAATCATAGCAATCACCAAAATGTGTAAAATGCATGAAACGCCTTGAAAGAGGTTGACCTTATCCAGAGATGATACACCCTACTCTTCTACACATTTATAAATGAGACAAATCACTCTTCAACATGGAGGGATAAGAGCGACAACTAACAATTGTCATGAAAGGAAGACTGATAAAAACTCTGTTAAAACTGATTTTAAACCATAATAAAATCTAGTCATAAGCATGAAAACCATATGAAACTTTAAAATTTGTTTCAATTTAAAGATGGGCCACATGACTCAAACTAAATAAGGGTAAAACTTTTGATTTTAGAGGATGAATTTCGAGGATGTGAAAGATAGAAACTTCAGTAGGCCTGGAATAGAGGGTTTGCAGCACAGTTCCCAACGCCAATATGAAAACCAGCCAAAACCCCTTTCCCAACCCTCAAACATCATGAACAATCTCATGGAGTACCAGGTGGATCTAGGCTTGATTTTGATGTCTTTGAATTAGCACAGAGGTGTCTGCAAGCTGTACAACTTCCGACTCTCTCCTTCAGCTAGTTCGCAGCAAAGTTCACAGCACACTGGTGTTTTCATTTTATCTCTCAAATTCCAAACTGGGTTGGGCTGAATTTTGGTCAGCAGGTCAATGCCAATATCATGCTCCTCAAAAAATAAAATCCAGAAAAACCCACATCGTCGTTCAAAAGTTATGATCAAATATTTGGAAGAATCTGCTACAGAAAATGAGTTCGCAGCGAAGTTTGCAGTGCCTATCTACCAGTTCGCAGTGCCTAATTCAAACAATATTTGCATTCTCTGAGGAGATTGTTAGGATGTCCAAGGACCTGATCCCTGAAAATTTGTTAAAAATAGGCTCTAAAAACAATGAAATCCCTTAGCATGACAAAAGGGTAATGATGGCAATGAATGAATGGAGCACTTGACTACATTGTGAACTCTCCTAGTGAGTTGGCAGCACATACAATTGTCTTTAACTTGACATTTAAATAGATGGATGATGACAAAGAGAACCTTTTGTACAAATGAGAGGTGAGATGTCATAGTAATGATGTAAGAATCAAAGGTGTGACTCAAAAAAAAATCCAAAGTGGTTTTTTTTTACCCCTACAATTCTATCTGCTAACATTTCACTCCATGGGGGATGGCATGCTCCTTGTGAGCTTCCAAGAACATGCAGTTCCAATGCCTTATCCATCCCATCTCTGCAATATGTACTATGTCTATGCCTTGAGAGATCCTCTAATCATTTATTGAAAACTGAAAAACACTCACTGCAAACYAAATTCTTACATAGCAAGCTTATTTATATACATTCCTRCACTAATTTATCCAACTGATCTTCTTTGCTTAATTGAAGTCATACTTCCAATAGAGCCAGGTGAGTATCGAATTGATGAAAATAACTCCTTCCATGTAACTGTTCAAAATAATTTTCAAGTGATATGAAGCTTGCAGCAAGAGGTTAGTAAGCAATGGATACTTACAACTATGATATGAAATCATACCAACAACTGGATCATTAGAAACCTTTGAAAAATATAAGTCTATGTAAAAATCCACAGGATCAAGAAACTTATGAAGAGACATTTCTAATGGGTTAAGAAAACCATCTTGCTCCTCTTTGAAGGTTGATTCATCAATAAAATGATGGTCCTCATATACTTTATAGCTACTCATATGTTGTTTCATGTTTGTTGCAAGTGCAAGTATAGAAATGATAAACATTTCCTCGTTGATCCTTAGAGTTTTCTTCTCATCAATAGGTGATAAAGAGAATTCCAATTGTTGTTGCAATTCTTCCTTATCTCCTTCATTGCATTCCCGTGTCTCAGATTCAAAACTGTCATATGTTGATATATTGATTTCTTCATTATCATTTGAATACTCAAAGGAAACAATTTGATTTTCATGACAACTTAAAACAGTAGATACATTTGATACAATGTCAAAAGTATCTACATTATGGCTATCACTTTGAAAATCATCAACCTCTTGATCATGATGAAAAGTTTATTCTACTTCAACATACTCTTTATGACTATTTGATCCTTTTCCCAACAAATTGAATTCATAACAACATTCTTGATAAAGGAAATCAGCTGCAAATTTCTCTTTGCAAAACAAACGAAATGCAGCATGAAAATGTCTTAGTGAAGTAATAAAAGCAACCGGGAGTGATCTACACCAATCACGAGATGCTCCATCTAAAGAGTATGTAAACAATTTGATGAGGACATATTCATGTATAACTTTCAGCTTAATTATGCACTCATGAAAATCTAGTAAAAACTCAGCGGGCATTTCCCAATTTTCTCCTCTAAACCTAAGAAGGCAACCTTCCCATTCATCTCTACTAGGCACTGGATTTGGAAAACCAACTATCTTTGAAAAATCACAAAAAGCATACCTCTGAGCTAGGATCTTGTCCATTTCAAAACAACGGATTCTCCAATAGATATATGAACAGTGGATTCGTCATGGTGAAAGATAAGCAGGCTAAAAATGTCTAGCTTCATTTCACCATCCAAAGCTAGATCTAATCATCATAGTTCACCCAGGGAAGGTGTCTTCATTATCATCCCTGACAACGACGCCAAAAATGTTAGCATTGAGAGTCACACTTATATTGATGTAAGTGTAAGCCCAATACCTGTCACAATATAAATGGATTGAATGGTTTGAGTATGTGGATCAACAAGACTAGGAAAGAAAATGAGAAGGCAACAAACTGTCAGCATAAGCATTCCATTGGGCAAGGAATCACAACATCCTAGAGATCAAAGGAAATCAAATTGTATATCAAACAAAAGGGATATATAATGATGAGTAGAATCATGGTGAATATGACAAAAGGAATAACATCCATTGTACAAAGATCATGTCTGCAAACAGATAAAGATTGTGTAAACAGTAAACAATGATTTAATGGGCCAGCTACAGCAAATCCTTTGATGTTCATGAATCCATCAATCAAATGGCAGCTGTGATCCTCAAAACCAGCAATATGTTCAAGCAAAAATATAACAAAGAAGTGGGAAAACAAAAAATACAATTTGATAACAACTCTCATGAATCTTTAATGGAAAAAATGTCATTACAAACAGGCCATTAGGCTTACAAATGAGCAACTAAAACTACTTCTCCAGCTCTCTCGTCTCTTAGTTCATGAATCCAACCCTTTCCTTCTCAAAATCTATTTCATTTATATTCAATGATCTCTATATACAATAAGGAGGTCGAAACCAAGGAGATACATAGCATCTTCCTTCATTTAGGAGTCTTGTTACAAAAGATTCCAACAAAAGCCTAACAAATTCCTATTTTCCAAGATTTTTCATATTGTGATAAATGTCTCTTGAAACATGTCATCATGATTGATTTGGAGATGGAACACATGTCCCTCATATCAAACTAACTCCTATAATACCATTCTAACCTTCCTTCACAGCTGGCAGCCTTCCCATAGCTCGAATTTGTCAAACTGTTAGAGTTCACAGTGCCTGTGACAACTTGCGCTGCGAACTTTTATGTAGGTGATGTTTTTATCTTTTCCCAAAAAATATGAACTGGGTTAGGCTGAATTTTTGTCAACAAGTCCAAACCACCATGTTTTACCTCCACACCAAATTTCAGAGGAACCTAGTTTGGCAATAAAAAGTTACAAGAAAAACATTCCTCTATTGTGTGCTAATTATTTACAAACTATCAAAAATACCAGTTCGCAACGTCAGCTCTGCGAACTCTCCTGTAGCAGCTCGTTTCACTTTTTCCAATGTTTTCTCATTTCAAAACTCTATCATGGAGGGAAAAGAGCAACAACTGAGAATTTTCATGAAAGCAAGACTGATAAAAACTATGTTAAAATAGATTTTGAACCATCATAAAATCTTGTCATAAGCATGAAAACCATATGAAACTTTAAAATATGTTTCAATTTAAAGATGGGCCACATGACTCAAGCTAAATAAGGGTAAAACTATTGATTTTAGAGGCTGAATTTTGAGGATTTGAAAGATAGAAACTTCAGCAGGCCTGGAACAGAGGGTTTGCAGCACAGTTCGCAACGTCGATATGAAAACCAGCCAAAACCCCTGTCCCAACCCTCAAACATGATGAACACTATCATGGAGTACCAAGTGGATCTACGCTTGATGATGATGTCTTTCAATTAGCACAGAGGTGTTTGCAAGTTGTCCAACCTCCAACTCTCTCCTTTAGCCAGTTCGCAGCGAAGTTCACAGCGCACTGGTTTTTTTATTTTATCTCTCAAATACCAAATTGGGTTGGGCTGAATTTTGTTCAGCGGGTCAATTCCAATATCATGCGACTCCACAAAACATTTCATAAAAACCCACATCGTAGTTCAAAAGTTATGATCAAATATTTAGAAGACTCTGCTATAGGATATGAGTTCGCAACAAAGTTCGCAGTGCCTGTCTACCAGTTCGCATTGCCTGATTCAAACAATATTTGCATGCTACGAGGAGACTGTTAGGAAGTTCAAAGACCTGATCCCTGAAAATTTGTTAAAAATAGTCTCTGAAAACAATGAAATCCCTTAGCACGACAAAAAGTTAATGATGGCAATGAATGAATGGAGCACTTGAGTACGTTGTGATCTCTTCTAGTGAGTTGGCAGCACATACAACTATCTTTAACTTGACATTTAAATAGATGGATGATGACAGAGAGAACATTTTATACAAATGAGAGGTCACATGTCACGGTAATGATGTAAGGATCAAAGGTGTGACTCAAAAACAAAACCAAAGTGGTTCTTTTTTATGCCTACAATTCTATGTGCTAACACATCTGAAGGCCTCAAATATTTGGGATTCAATATCAAGGCCATTGGATAAAAAAATTAGACTGGGATTGGCTTCTTGCCAGAAAAATAATACATTATTGGTGTAATAGATGGCTATCTAGAACCAGAGGATTAGTCCTTATCAAATCAGTTGTTAAAGCAATCCCAGTATATTAGACATCTCTTGCATGGGTATCGGAAGGAGTCCTTCATAAAATAAATCAATTGGCTACTCAATTCCTCTGGGAAGGTAAAGATGACTCTATACCTTTAGTTCTAGCTTCAAAAAAAATCATCTCAAAGCCAAAGGCCAATGGAGGACGGGGCCTCAAAGACATCTTTACCTTGGCAAAAGAACTGGCAGAAAAAAATGCTTGGAGTCTGGTATAGGGGACAAGAATTTGGAATAGAATCATAAAGGAAAAATACATCTCGCAAATGCCTCTCCTGGATTGGATTCGCTCCACAAACAAATCCTATCAGAATGGAACTATCATCTGGAAATACCTCATAAACTCTTTTCACATTAGTGGAGACTGGCTCATTTGGAAGGTTGGTAAAGGCTCCAACATTTTGATGGGGAAGGACCCTTGGATAGGTTGCTCAAACAATCACATGTTGTTAGAGGAGCTCATCAATTCCCTCAAACAAATGGGATTTTTCTTTCTAAATCAAGTTGGGCATAGATATTACACATCGAGAACTACAAGATGGATATCAGAGGAGGATATGAACTTATAATCCCAATAGATTCCAACATGGAATCATTATATTCACACTTTAAGTAGCTCTCTTGCCTGGCTCTCAGACCAGGAAGATCAACTTATATGGTCCTTCAGCCCCACAGGAAAATATTCCCCCGAACTTGGATATCTGGCCCAATTCCAAGTTGCTCATTTGGATCTTCCCCCATGGTGGGGAAAATCCCTCTGGAAGCTGACAAGTCCACCCAAAACAAATTTATTCATGTGGCTCCTCCAAAATAAGGCTCCAACATGGGAAAATATTCATAAATGATCCTTCACATGTCCAAGTAAATGTTCTCTATGCAAATCAAATGAAGTATCCAATACACATTTATTCCTACACTACCCATTTACAAATTCGGTATGGAGCGAGATTAGTCGCTCACTGGGACCTATATTCAATTAGAATGGGACTCACATCTCGGAGGCACTTCAAATATGGTTGACAGATCACCAAAATCAGAACTATAAATCCCTCCCCCTATTTGTTATTGGGGCATTTGGCTGGTTCGCAATCATTGCATATTCAATGAAAACAATGGATCCACCTCCCTCACAACCATCTCTAGCATAAAAATATTCTTTGCTTTCGCCCAAAAAAATCACATCCCCCACACAGTCTAGAGCTTTGTATCCCCCTGAATTAGATAAGGACATCCCTTGGGCCTTTTTTGACGGTGTTGCACAAGGTGCTTCCTCCATGGGAGATGCTAGTGGAACTCTCCACCTCTCAGAAAATCACCTCCTCTCCTTCTCGGTTGGTCTAGGTGAAGACATAAATAACTTCAATGAACTTATGGCATTATACCTTATGCTCCTCTTGGCTCTTGAAAAAAAAATCAAACAATTGAACATATATGGTGATTCTTTGTCTGTAATACAAGTCCTGAAAGGCACACACATTTTGAGATATTACTCTCTTATTCCAGTCCTTGAGGAAATAAAGAGACGCTCTGTGGAATTTACTCACACCTCTTTTACACATGTATACAAGAATCATAACAAAAAATTGGAGCAACTCTCCAAAGTTGGTCTGGACCTAGACAGTGGAATCTGGAAGGTCAAGGAAGAAGGCCTCGATGGATCCCATGGACATCTTCACATTCCTTGGCTTGATCTCTGACTAAATTAGTTTCGACCTCACATTTTTGCAGCCTCAGACAGTTCAAACAACCCAAACTTTTGATTTATTTTGATGTAAATTCTGATGTAAAATATATGACAATGATGGATTTCTTAGTGGATATGCATTATATCTTCCTTATGAAAATGCATATGAGAATTATTTTGAAGGAATATTGTTGTAAATGATACAAATATATGATACATCATGGAACTTAGAGGATAGACTTTATTTCTCCTTTTTGAAAGCCTATGTCTTTTCTGCAGTACCTTACTACCTCCTAGACTCAAAAGATGGAATGCCAATGGCAGATACTAATGTAATTTTGTTTCACCGTAAATAAAATTGCTTGCTTTTTTTCCTTGGAAAAAAAAAGATAGAACTCGAGAGATAATTAATTTTTTAAGTGGTAAAATTTATCATAATTTTTCAAACTCCACTAACATGATTGGTTTTGAAGGGTTTCGTTTGTAGGGCGATCCATGTTCGAAATTCGTTGTATTCGGGAGGAGGCATCTAAAAGAATCCATCCAGTTAAGGGTTGATGTGGTCGAGGACGAGTGCGATCCATGAGTGATTTTGACATCTTAGATGCCCCTGGGTCACGGTTTATTAGCCAAAGGCTAGTCCCACAAGTCACAGACACGTTGGCACACAAAAAAAAATCATAATTTAGTTATTAATTGACTGTGAGGATAATCATTATTAACTTCTATTCGTGAATGTAGGTTGACTTATCATTATTCTTCAAGGAAAACCATGCTACGTAAAATGATCCACTAGTGGTTTGTAAGAGGGAAGACTTTCACTCTTACCAGATGCCTCTAGGTCTTGGGCCATTAATTTGTTTCCTTACGTCTAAGGAAGATGAGATCTTATCCAATCAGAGGTAGTTTTAGGTCTTACTATAAGACCAAAAGGGGTTTCAACCTAGATAGTATTTGCAATAAATTCAATGTCTTGCACTATCATTACTCAAGCTACAACAATGGGTTCATGTGCTTTCAAGCATCATTTAACCTTAGTCCCATACATGAAACCGAATATTATTCTCGATTATAGTTTAACCTCTTGCCCGAGAGGAAATCCACTTTTTATAATCTCATTAATTTATTTTTATTTTTATATTTATTTTATTTATTTATTTTTAATTTGACACTTTCAAAAATGGCGTCACTATTCTAGAGACACCTTTGAAACAAAAAAAAATCACAACACTTTTAATATTTGATATATGTCATATTGATCAATTGACTTGACCAATCATTGATTGTAATGTTTGTGGCCAAAAATGATTTAGATTTGTGTGGGGATGCGTTGTTCATCTAAAGAAATAATGTGGTCTTTGAATCAACTCGATTCCTAGAGTGCTAGGTAGAAAGCGAGCAGAACTAAAAAAATCTTAAATAGTTTTTCCCACAAAAGAATTATGAGTACAAGCAATCCTTTCACAATGTGTTGGATAGTGGCACAAAAGAGTTGAGGGAGATTGTTGGGTGAGGTCACAACAAAATCTAGGGCAAGTGGCGAGTGTAATCCTTGGGAAACATGTTATAATAATCAGCATAGGAAAAATGGCCCCTCAAATATTAAATATTAGAGATTTGTTATGAAAAAAATGAATTAAAATGGAAAAAGGTTAAACTTCCTATCAATCTTAACTTTTATGTTTTGTCGTCATAAAAATTTGGTCATACAATTTTTGTCAAAATTGTAATTTTGGATTGATAAAATTGTTGTTTTGAATGTAGAAATGGGTTCAACACCCCCATATACCCCTATTGCAACCAAATTGTGCAATGTTAGCATTCGATATCTACAATTCCATCAATTTAAAATTATTCTTGTCAGATTTCAGGTTAAAATAATTGGTTTCCCTTCACATTATTTTAAGCGGTTGAAAAAAGACAAATTTGTAAAATGTTTAGGCTAGACATTAAAATGTGGTGTTGGTATCAAGAAAAATTTGAAGAACTAAATTTCATCATTTCTAAAAAAAACTTTAAAGATATTTGTTGATTCAAAATAAAGATGCGGCTAAATTTCTATATAGTAAAACAAAAAATTATTTGAAAATTCGTCTTTTTTTAAAAGTAGATAAAATCATTTTTTTTGTAAATAAAAAAGTTATATTGCCTGACTAATCCTTTGTCACTATACAAAAATTAATTGTTTCACTGGCTTGCCACATGTTCCGCCAAACTAGTGGAAACTGAAACAAGTGGCAACCTTTTGTACTTATGGCCAAAAGTAGCAACCACCACTTGCTCCGCCATACAGTTGGAAACTAGAGCAAGTGGCAGATGATGGTGTTGACAGTTCTGTCTAGACATGCATTCAAAAACTAATAATTCAAACTAAACAGAAATCCTAAGCAGGAAGACAAGAAAAAAACCCCATTTCCATGCAAGTGAGGCAGAGAGAGATGAGAAACTTTAAATATTAGGAGGGTTGTTTGAACACTGGAGCCTGTCATCTGGAGAGCCGCCATGAGGAGTGTCGTCTCTAGGTGTGAGTGCAAAGGGTTGCATGTAGGTAAGGCATCTTTGTTTGACTAGCACGTTCAAGAAGGCATCGAACAACATGTTGATTATGTTGCTAATAAGGGTGTGTCGGTGGAGTTGCTCCATCATATAGCTCCTCATCTCAAAGTTGACATCCAAGTGCTCCAGAGTGAAGAGACTGGGTGGACTCTGGTCACATTTTGTGTTTGGGTTGAGCAATGGGGGCCCTGTTGGGCGGTCCTTTGAGGGGATTTCCTCCTAGACAATGCAAGTGGCTCCCTCCATGGTTGTCTTTGTATACATTGTTGCAATGTTGGTGTTGGGTCTATCGTGGGAATTTGGGATCGTGTAGAGGAGGGATTCTAGTGGAACCTGAATTGGTTCCTCAAGGATTTCCTCCACGTAGGCCATTGGAGGCATCATCGGCTTCTTGATTTGTTGTGTCTAAGCTATCGAGGAAGCCTTCCCCAATTCGTGCAGGCATCTCTGCCTTGCAACATAACAATACCAGGAGGGTCCCCTCCTGGGTTTCCCTCTCTCATGCGGCATGAAAGAGGCTGGAGGCCAGAGAATCTGAGAATGAGACCAGA
>SNQJ01S0023992.1:90029-101556 GCA_010110895.2 Picea sitchensis
AGTTCCATGATTATAGCAAGTAGATTTTTAGCATAGGTCGAAGATAATTAAAATCCAATCGATGATACTAATTTGATACAGAACAGAGTCGTTTTGAGTTATTGAGAGCAAACGAAACTAATTAAAATCATACCAAATCAACTATCAAACAGAATTGATTTACAAACAAACCAAACCGAATCAAAATCAATGAATTGTTTGTACTAAACTGGGTATAACAAATCGCATAAACAAATCACAAGTATTTTTAATTTTAAAATGAATCTACCGTATAGGATTAAACTATAACATAATCATGAACAGAATTAACCGAAATCAAAACTCCATTATACATTAATACAAGCCACTCCTGAAATGAAATTTAAAATTGAAAATCATACCTGGACCAAATGAAACGGCTTCGATTATGACATTTTGGAATTGACGAAGGCTGTAGCCGATTCGACATTCCTAAACACGATCGAACCAGTGGTTTTCTTCTTCTTGTCATTAGGTTGAAACTTGTCCCTTTCTCATGACAGCACCGTGACTTGATTTTCCAACGATTTGATTTTCGACTGTAATAAGGGAACGTCGGTATAGTAGTGTTCCAGCCACACATTACATTGAACACATGCTATCTGGTCGGGCTTCAAAAATACAGTCGAGGGTTTGTTCAGATCACCAAGGGTTTCACTTTGTAACTTGATCCCTGGATAGCTAGGATTGTTCTTTAGGCAAGGTGGTAAATTAGAAACAAAATCATAGGGTGGCTCGGAGCACAAACCATGGGAATAAGGGTACTCACTAGCTAGGAAGCGCTCGATATCAGAGTCTGAGTCTTCGCTAAGGACTATGGGTTTTTTATCAGCATTTGGATTAGGTTTATTCCGAGCAAGTCTCGATATCAATCGAGCATTCTTTTTACTTTTGCTGTTGACAGTAGGGTTACCCTTGACTTTCTTGCTCACAGGCTTTTTTACAGCCTCAACCTTGTCTGTTATAATGTCGGGTAGGTCGATATCAAGGCTGAAAGAGGGTTTGGGAGAGGGTAGAAGGGCATGGAAAGGCACGGGTGGCCCGACCTTAGTCTCGCTAACCATGGGCTTGTCGATTTGAACGGACTCTGAATCAGCAAAACCATTTCGAGAGAGAAAAGATTGCCAATTATCGTCGTGAAGGTTCAAATGGTGAACGACGATGAGTCTGATTAGGCCGTTGTGGAACAAGCTAATATTGGCCTTTTCTCATTTAAACCTCTTAGCCATTTTGTAAAGGCTACGCAAATAGTAAAATGGCATGTTCAATGGATAACCCATGAAATTCATTAACAGTCGAAGGTGATAAAGAAAAACCAGTCCATACTAGCCCTCACAAGTCACGACTTGTTTAACCATTATCAAAAGGTCATGCCACCTAGGTTTAAGCATGGAAATAGGCATACCTCTGTCACAAGATGTAACTTTTCGTGATACGAACAGTAAAGGCCATGGCACCTCGTCGACTTTAGATTTTTTAAACCATCGTTGGTCCGTGGTTTCTAACCCTGTGGCAGAGCTAATGAACTCTTCACTGATTTCAATTTGAATGTCACCTACTTTGGCCCTATATCCATCAAAGGTAAGGGCTAATTGTTGTGCAACAAACAGATTAAAATCCTCCAACCTCTGTATAAACGTGAGCCAACCACTATCCTCTAAATCTTTTCGGGCGTTATCGAACAGTAGCAGGGCTTGACTACCATTCGGCTCAATTCGCACCACCAATGCCATATATAGGAGCACACGGTGAGCAATGTAAACGAGCCAGGGTTTGAACGTGGCATACGCAGGAGCAGAATGCTCACAGGGCTTACCCGAAACTAGCAAGGATGAAACAGGGATAAGGGTAAACATTAATGACATATCGTGCAAAGGTGGTGGAGCTATTTCTTCCATGCAGAATAGTCATTACTATGGTACAACCGTTGGTGCTTAAAACTATTCAAATCACAATGCATATGTGTTACAACCATGCCACTTCAATCAATCAATCAAAACCTTTGGTAAGTGGATTAATCATTCGTGCAAACAATAGCTATACCATAGTTTTTAAAACCAGAGCAATAAATCAAAATCGCACCAAGGGTTTGGTTATATGAAACATGTGTTGTATGTAACGTTTTATACCAAGGGTTTTGCCACAACACAAACGTGTTTTTATGAAATCAATGTGCCAAGTGAATCGATCAAATAACATGTAAATCCAATCACCAATGCATCACAAACTCAATCACTCATAAAACAAAATTGTATAATCAATCAAAGAATGTCAAATGAGTACAGATCAAGAGGTCTTGCCAACTGCATAATGATAAGTAAAATGTAAATGCAATGGGCATATTGACAAGAATGATAACGACAATTCAGTGATGATTTTAATGAGACTTTGAAAACCAAGTTTTCACGCTTGCATTCGTGAAAACAAGAAGAAAGGTAAGTGTGTAAATAGCGCAAAAAAAAATAAAAGTGTCGTTTTATTTGAGAATTGCGACGAAAATTAAGGTTTGCAAAACACTAGTGTAGGCAGCTTATAAGGACAGTATAAAAATGTGAATTGGCTGCCAACAGTCCCTGAACAGATGATATGCCCTTGCTCTCTTTGTGACTCACTTGCTCATTTCACATACCGGTGTCCTTTGATCATTGAATATAGGCGTCATCAAATAACCCTTATTCAAAATCATTCAACCACCTCACCTCATGTAATGCAAGTGACTCCCCCTATCCCTTTTTCATATATTGTTGACATCACCTCCCCTGAACCTGAGTCTCTTCCCACCCCTCCATGGTTCATAGATAGACTATCTAAGGATGTTCCCCCAAATCCTCCCAATTCTCCGGTTCATTTCTCCCAGGAAATATTACCCCCTACCACAGTTTACAACCCACAGTGTCTAGACATTTGGTTTATGTCAAGTGAGCCATCGCACCATAGTTGTGATACCCCCTCTACATCTTCACCACTTAAAGACAATCACACGGTGAAAATCACCCATGTTACCTCCTCAGATCCCCTATATTCTCGCATTTACCACTACGAGGAAGATATCCTAGAGGAACTCATTGCTCTTGATTGCCCATGGAATGTGCTCTTTCTCTCATAGGAAGCCTTTGACCCTCCTAGCCAACCCTACATATGTCGAATCGAAACCAAGGATTTTATTCCGTCAGGGCATATATACTAGTTCAATAAACCTATCCCTACTCCCGATGCTTTTGAAGAAGGCAACATGGCCAACATCTCCCTCACTGTCAAAATTGACATTTCCATCAAACCGAGAATCATAGAAGAAATCACCATAGGCATCGCATGCTCCCCTTAGGAACTTACAGCTTACAAAGCACTCTTTCAGGAATACCAGAATATTTTTTCCTAGTCATATATAGAGATGCCCGACCTCAATCCTTCTATCCTCGAACATCGAATCGACACATGGCTAGATGTCACCCCAGTATGTCAAAAGAAACACCCACTTCGCCCATCCAAAGTCGCGGCCATCAAAGCCAAAATTGACAAGTTACACGTTGTCGGTTTCATATACCCCATCACGTATACCTCATGGGTATCCAACCTCATCCTCATTAACAAAAAATAGGGCACTATTTGCATCTGTACCAACTTTCGTGATCTCAACCATGCTTGTCCCAAGGACAACTTTCCAACCCCTTTCATCAACCAAATTATCGATGATCGTGCTAGCCATGAGGCCTTTTCCTTCATGGATGGGTTCTCCAGCTACAATCAAATCCAAATCCATCCAACAGATCAATATAAAACTGCTTTTACTACCCCATGGGGTACCTTTGCTTATCGTGTCATGCCTTTTGGACTCAAAAACGTAGGTGCTACATTCCAATGGGACATGACTTACATTTTTCATGACCTAGATCATATCATTCTTGCTTACTTGGACGACCTCACTACTCGATCCAAGAAACGAACTCAGCATCTAGATGACTTACGAGTCGTCTTTCAATGATGTTGTCTATACAATATCCACTTGAACCCCCTCAAGTGTGTATTTTGCATCATCGTCGGATGCCTCCTTGGGTTCATCGTCTCCCAACACGGCATCACAGTGTACCCACTCAAGGTCTAAACTATCATAGAAATTCCATCACCTAGGAATTTGCGCCAACTGCAAAGCCTACAAGGCAAAGCCATTTTTTTACGACGCTTTGTCCTAGATTATGCCACTCACATGCTTGGTTTCCTTCGCTTACTACGTCATGATATCCCATTTCGATGGGATGAACATGCCCAAACCTCTTTTGATGATTTAAAAGCGGAGCTATCCAATGCCCCTTTGATTAGTCCTCCCGACTATGATCGCGATTACATACTCTACTTGTGGGCCTCAGTCGTCTCGGTAGCAGGAGTTCTCGTCTAACTAGGGATGATGGCCACGAGCATGTTATTTACTACATGAGTAAAAATATTTCAGGACCACCCCTGTGTAATTTTTAAACTTGTGAAGTAAAGCAATGCATATAGATTCTTAAGCAAAACAGAATTTAATCAATCTCTCATACACAGAGTACACAAAGATTTTATACCGGAAACCCTCCACCGGGAAAACCTTTCTTATATTCATTATCGAATTTCACCATTCACCATACAATATATACAATGTTTTTAACTATTCTGTAGATACCAAAACCCTAATCCATTAATCCAGGATTAATTTAGTAAACAGCTAAAAATAGAAAAAATCGCCCAAAAAAAAAATCCAAGGGGGGGCATACCTGCCCCCCCCTGGGACCCCCCTAGGAAAGCGCACGGCACACACGACACAAAGAGAACTAATAGAGGGATCATCAGACGCAGTTGTCAAACCCAACCCGCCCACACACACACATGCAAATAATATAACACATACCCAACACCCTGAAGTACAATCATGGGGAGAAACTCGCCCTCGCAGTTGTCCTCGCAGTCTAGAAACTATGTCATTATATCTTTCTTCGCACTACCAAAGTCATGGAAGATTCCAACCCCATGCATTACTTGCTCATTCGACGGCAAATTAATGGCAAATTTTTCCGATGGATCGTCATCCTTCAAGAATACGACCTAGAGTTCTCAACTCCCAAAAGCAAGAAAGCACTTGTTCTCGCTGAACTCATTACGGTGTTTCCCTCAGGCGCTAAAGAATCACCCATCAATATGGATTTTCTCGACGAACACCTCTTATACATCCCCTCAGATGACCCCTGGTATGGAGACCTTCTCATCTACCTTCGGACACAGAAGTTGGAGTCCCATCTCTCTCCAAACGATTGTCGGTGCATTATCCATCATGCCCCTCGATACCTCCTTATCAATGACATTTTGTATCGACGTGGGGTTAACACCATACTCCACCGATGACCCTCGACGAAGTAGATAGAGTCGAACGATTTCCATAGCGACGCTTGCGGTGGCCACCTCTCAGGTATGTCCACTACCCAAAAAATCATTCGAGCAGGATACTTCTGGCCCACATTGTTTCATGACTGCATCCACGCTATCAAGCGATGCGACAAATTCCATATTTATGCAAACAAAGCACGAGCGCCACTTGCTCTTCTACATCCAGTCATCTCTGTCGGCCCCTTCTCCAAATGGGGTATAGACTTCATGACTTGCAACCCTCCATCTAGTAATGGACACAAGTACATCGTTGTGGCAGTTGATTACTTTACCAAATGGGCTGAAGCCATGCCTACCTTCAACAATACCGCAAACACAGCAACGCGTTTTTTGTTCAACCACGTCATTACCCATTTCAGAGTTCCACTGCAGTTAGTCTTTGATCACAGTAAACACTTTGAGAATGAGATATTCGTCGAACTCTCCTCAAGGTTAGGCTTCTCCTATGAGTTTGCCTCCCCATACTACCCTCAGTCCAACAGACAGGTCGAGGTTGTTAACAAAGTCCTCAAAACCATGTTGCAATGCATTGTCAAAAAACATAAGACCAATTGGAATCATATGTTGTTTTCAACATTATGGGCTTATCGCACAGCAGTCAAAACTTCCACAAGTTTTACACTCTTTCATCTTAACCATGGGATTGAAGCCACCCTCCCCATCGAGTGCAAAATTCCCACATTGCACACCACCATCGAGCTATTACCCGACACTGCTCCAATGGAGCAGCGCTTGTTGACCTTAGAGTCGTTGGATGAAGATCGTCGAAATTCGTTACAGAACAATGAGGCAGCTAAAAAATGGTCCAAAGACACCTTTGACCGCCATGTCAACCTTCACTCATTTAACGAAGGAGATCTCGTCCTAGGCTATGATATCGCTCACGATAATCTTGGTCATGGGAAATTTGAGTCATTATGGCATGGACCCTACATTGTCCAACACTGCCTCACTAAAGGTGCATACATCCTGGCCTCTCCAGAAGGCTATCCTCTCAAAGAACTCGTCAATGGGTTGTACTTAAAGAAGTATTACGCTTGAGCGTAGCCATTCTACACTAGGTTTTTTCTTTGTACACATTTGTATAGTTTTTAGTCTTCTGTTGTTCCCTCCATTCCTCATATCTGATCTACCATCCATGTTATTGACAAACACATCCTTCATCAGCCTACCACATCGATTACGCTGACGGAGCTATCCGTTGGACACAGAATCTCGCTTCGGCCGCTTAGGCCCTTTACACCCCCTCACATGAACTGCTCCACTCTAGCGGCATATGTTTGGGTTCAGCCACCAACAACTAAGAAGAATACACCATCATTATTGGTCTCCTTGCCGAGGCTAGTCACCGCCACATTCGTCACCTTAGCGTCTTATTAGATTCCCAACTTGTCGTCCTCTAGCTCAACAATGTATACCGTGTCTGTGATCCTTGCCTCTTTCGCAAATACCTACTAGTTAGACTATTATCTCGAAAATTTGATTCAATTGCATTTACACATATTCCATGACAATTTAATCAAATAGCAGATAACATGGCTAACCTAGTGTTAGATTGGCATTCATCACATCAAGACATCATTACATATACATAAATCATCAAACATCAGTCAAAGTATATAGATTAGACATCATAAAAACATCAACAAAAATCCACACATGTAAACATTACAATGATCTCAAAATATGTATCCATATATATATGTCGATCAAAAGTACCATAAATGTTTACAAAAATGTACAACATATCCATCGCTCGTAGGCCAATGAGTCCCCTCACCCCTATAGGTACAAAATGGGTTCCCTCTACCCTATACAAAATGGGTGTCATACTACCCTATACAAAATGGGCTCCCAGGCCTATATAAATACAAAAATACATAACTGGCACTCATGGTGCCCCCATAGCTCCCCCACCAAGTCCTCTGTCAGCAGGAAGTGCCCCACTAGCTAGGGGTCCTCCATGTCTAGGGGCCAGTCGCCCAGTCATCATTTCCCCCACTACAGCTGCTCTGCAGATCAGTGTCTGCCACTCTCCAGGGCCACCCACACACTGCTCCAGGACTCTCTCATCCTGAATGTGGGACCAAATTCCCTCAGGCACACCCTAAAACACCACCTCCAACCGGCGTCTAAGATCATCTATCCCTCTGTCGGCCTCCACCTGTGGAGAACGCGATGGCCCCGCACCTAGATCATCGAACTGATGTCTCTGGCAAGCCCTCACCTCATCAGTTGGCCTCGCACTAGCTTCATCCCTCCGACGTCGCTCTCCCACCCGCAACGGTCTCACTGGCCCCTAGTGCATCGGCTCCCCAACCATCTCCACCTCGTGGCCCCACATCTGCAAACACAAAAACAAAGATAGAGTCAACATCCATATACATATAAACATATGCTACGCTATCAAAATCACACAACATAAATGCACAAACATACCTCTCTGGTCCCAAACCTCTCCAGAAGGAAACACCATGTCTAGGTCGTGTCGGAAATCCCATCCCACCATATGGGAATCACAATATAATCTGTGGAATGTGGCGCCACACACGTGCCAACGTGGTCATAAAATAGTGGCCACCCTCTCCCCCTCCGTGTTGCACCAAAAGTTGAGCCCACCGCATCAATCGTGTCTCCTACAGCCCTGCAGGCGATGGAAAAACCCTAGGGCACAACATGGGCACCCTCTCCAAGAACCATGCTACCAGGATGGATCCAAAGGAAAACTCATCAGAGTCGATAGTCCAACACCGGTGAATTTGACCCATAATCCTGGAATGCAACATAAGCCCCCAGGAAAAAAATTCCCCATCAAGGACCCTCTACATAATCCTTAGTTGACCACCATTGATCCGCTGAGTAGCTAAGGATCCATAGATCCTCACAATCATAGTCTCGATGCACTGATGCAAGAGCGCATCCATCGCCTCAATGTGGAAAAATGAACTTGACATCGGGTTCGGCCCTGTACGGTAATCTTGTGCCAAGTCTATCAAACACACATCCCCTGGAAACTGGGGGTCAACAGGCAGGGCCATTCCCCGAAAGGGGAGCCCCATCAAAAAAATAAACAACCTCAACAGCTGAGAATGTCAGCTATTGTCCCCTCACCACGAAGCATTGCAGATCAGTGCTCCACATTGATATCAAATACTGGAGCAGCTACTCCTGCGACCGTATCAGTGGTCAATCGAAGAACTTGAGCAACCCACAGGCTTCCAAGTTCCTCTAAACACTCGGCTCCTCTCTCACTGCCTCCCGGAGGTGCTCCCAGTCTCGGTCCCTCCAATGGACTAGCATAATAAACTGATCACCTCCATTCACACAGAAAACACTTGGTCAGCAATCATCATTTATCAAAAATACCAACAAATTCAAGTTTTTAAAAACCCCTTAGCTTCACCTCAAGTGTGTGGTTGTCACCCCCACATGCGCGCACATATGCACACTTTTTCTTCTCACAGATGTGCATCAATGCGCAATTGTAGAAGAAACATATGTGCATCAATGTGCAGTTGTCACACCCATAGGTGTGCACTCATGTGCACATGTTCTCTACATAGTTGCGCACAGTGCACAGTTGTAATTCGAACAGGCGTGCATCACATGTGCACCTATTTTTCCCACCCACGTGCCCCCATGCGCGATTGTATTCAGCATAGCCGCACATCATGTGCGGGAGCTGGAATCATACCCGCGCATCTCAGTGCAGGTATCTGTCCTTCTCCCGTGCATTAGTGGGCCCACCCCTAACAAATACCCTAGTACGGCCCTCCGTACAACCCCTACCCAAAAAATAGAAACTAGCTACTGTGCAGGAGGATGGGACCACTAACCTGAATCTCACAAATCCTAGATCGGTCAGCTCGAACTCTTGTAATCTCATAAACTCCTCCAAATACTGTTGTCAATTCACTATAGCAGCAGTTACAAATGAGGTGGCATTGTGGGCCCCACAGCCATATATAGTCCCTTTTGCCAAACTTCCACACTTCGTTACAGGAACTCTAAGTCTTTGTTTCCTTATTCGTCTTCAACCACGGGATCAGGGTCATGTCGCCTACACAGTCACATTCCCCAGGTCCCCATCTACACTCGGCCCCGGGGGAGCATTTTTCTCACATCACGTCCAGGTAAGCATGCTCATGTTCAAAATTATCAAATAATTGTTTTATGTTCTTTATCTTCAGATATTGTTCACATTGGGTATTTGGTTTTAATGTGTGTATGTACTTGGTCATCACAAACCAGCGTGGCCCCTTCAGGTATATGATCAACACTCGATGTAATCATTCCCTCTAAATATCAATTGCATATCCAGTCACACCCTCGAACATTTTCCTTTAGGGTCCCTATATCCAGCTCTGCAGTACTGTCACCTCCACTGCATTTTTGGTACTGTCACCCGGTAGCACTCTCCCCCACATGAGTTTTCCCATTCATAGTCCCCCTTGGCAATTTGACACTCATGTTGCTTTCACCCCCTACGGATGGGAGTCACGATAGTCTTACACATTTCCGAGAATCAGCCACATACTCCTTCTCATAATTTTGCTAGCTTTCCCAATGGACTCTCAGGTTATCTCATCATGGTTCTATTTTGACTGCACCTCCGCGGTATCATTAACCCTACATTTCATCCATAATCAGTTCGCCCATCTGCATATTTCCTTCCATTCATTTACCTCGTACATAAACACACCAATGGAGCCCCCACCTCCCACGAGTTCTCCATGCAACTTGCGCCCTCACAGGCCAAGCCATCTTGCACTGGGACACCCATTTTTGTATCTGTACACTCATCCGAAATTATTCTTTATTCATTTGGTAATTGTAAAAAGCCTCCATTTCCATCATTTACTTAGCTTTTTGTTGTCACCCTTGATGACCTTCTTTTTTCTGGAAAAGCAACCCATGTCACCCTTGGTTGGGGCATTCACTATCCTCTACTCATGTTGACATCGTCCATAAACCCCGAGTATCCCATAATCCATGTACCCCTGATCTCTGAGTTTGTCCACTTTGTCATGCCTCTGGCACCATTAAACCCCATGTCTAGTCGACCCCCTGATGCTAGATACAGTTTCACGGTTTCTACCAATCATCCTTCAAGTATACCCCCAACTAAGGGAAGTCTTGAGTCTCACTACATCTTGACTTCGTTCATGTTCCTTATCAATTCCTGATCTTATCTAGTGGATTTCATGATGCCCTTTTCTTCTTGAATTCGCGTCTCCCTTTCTGTCGACGTCAGCATAGTTTCCAGAAGGGTGACAGTGTCTTGACTCTCATTACCTTCACAATGAGGAGTCTCGGACGACACAAAGAGAACCATCCTTGCTCTCTGATGTCGTTGACCCCCGTAACATTCGACTTCAACAAAATCTCATGTTATGGTGAGTCTTACTATGCAACTATTGTAGTTTTTTTCTACCAGCCGAAGACCTCTGAATTTTTCAGGCCATCAATGCCTATGTGTCATCGACACTTCTTACAGACATCCTTGCCTCCTCTCAGAGTATGTTCACCATCAAAATTGTCATTTGTCATTATCAAACCGCCCCGGAGGGCGCTGTAGTTATCTACATCAGCATACAACTTCAGTTATCGTCTTACATTTTGAGTTACATGACACGATCATGGGGCATGCTCGCCTCGTTTGTATACAAATTTTATTTTCTCTCCCTAGATACATATTTGGGTCTCACGGTTTCCCCTCTCCCTCTGACAGGATAGCTCTTGTAGTTCTTATCAACACTCTTCATTACAATGGTACTCTCAGTAGAAGAAACATTGATGTATTTCGGCTATACATATGCTCCTAACCTCACACATCAGGGGGCATCTGTTATCACTAAAATTTCATCCACAACATTGCATGCAAATGATTACATAAATACAATAGTTCCAAACACCTATTATTTCACCTGCAGCACCAAAAGTGCATTTCCAAGAGCAAAAACTATACAACTGGACAAAAATTGGCATGCGTTGAATCACTAAAGGAAGTGTGTGCACAGTGCGTGGGCCAAAGAATCCCATAGAGCGCACAATGCACCAAATGTGCGACTGTGTACGAGAAAATCCACATGCT
>SNQJ01S0023992.1:114093-155462 GCA_010110895.2 Picea sitchensis
ACGAGACCTCCCATCGCAGAACGATAATGGCTACCCTGCATCCGTAGGGCTGGTGTTAAATGGATGGGCTCTCTCATTTAAACCTCGGCTCAAGTGGAAGCCAAATGTCACTCCTTCTCCAGCTGTCACCCCATGCGGGGCTAGTATGAACAACTTTTAACTTCTAAGAAGAAAATATTTAATTTTATAAAATTTTGATAAGGTTGAAGAGTAAGGGTTGAAATTAAAAATATAGATATTTTGATTGAGTAAATGATAATTTTTGGTGAGTTGATTTAATAATTAATAACAATATGTGTTTTTTTTAAAGTTATAGCTTCAAAATTGGAACAAGGTAAGATATGTAGACTTTTGTAAATTAAGTAGTTAAATTATTGTATGGAGGGGTTTTTTATTTCATAAATAAGGAGGTCTCGTACATCAATTTGGTGTCGAATTATTAATTCAATAAAACTGAATAAGAATTCACAATATAAAATCTGACTATAAATACTAGTGAGTTAAACTTGTTATCAATTAATCAAATTCATTGATAACAAGTTTGGCTTACTAATGAGTTAATTCAATATGGCAGTTTTGATTCAAAAAGCACTTAACTGGTTGAAATATATGATAAAGATTTTAAAATTTGAATCGAAAGGGTAAAAATAGTTCACACATGAACTGATTAAATTTATTTTAGAAGCAAGGATTGAAAGTGTGCGTTTGAACTGCACACTCACACTTTCGTGCCCATACCCCACCTCATCTTAAAATGGACACTTTCACTCCCCACCCCAAAATGAAAGTATGCATTTAAAATATACACCCCCACCCCCACCCCCACCCCCACTTTTCCACTTTTATATAATTTTGACAATTATATATCTTATTATGTCATACAACCATCTTTAATATGTTGAAAATTATATCAAATTTCTAATTTTTATGAATAAAATATGTTGAACATTATACCAAATTTCTAATTTTTATTATTAAGTTGATTTTTTTTATAATTTCATTTACATTGTGAATTGAGAAGAACATGTTGCTATCACATGTTGCCCTCGTACTTTATCCCAAAATATCTTATTTATTCTAGAACGTTTGCCGAGTATGATTGATGTTGTTGGCTTGGGCTCATATCTTAGAAGATTGATTATTTGGTTGCTCAACTCTAAAATCATATTACGTAATTAATTAACAAATGTTATATGACGTGGTTAAGGGCAAACCATGCAAAAGTATTGGAGGGAGACTTCCACTTCAAGATGGATCGAGGAAGAAGATATTTCCTCCTGAATTTAGACTTCCCTTCTTTTTAAGATTATTAGGTGAAGCACTTTATGATGTATACCAATTATAAGTGATTTTTTATTTTTTTTAATTTAGAGGAATTGATAATTAGTTGGTATTATTTGGGTGAGGTCAAGGTTTAATTTCGGTTAATTGTCACTATAATATATAGGCTAGTACCAATTGCTTACAAGTTAGTGTCTCGAAAGTAATTTATGATTTAGCAAGGGTTGAGACATTTAAAGATACACTCACAACTGGGTCTTACTTATGGGGGGTACATGTCCTTCTAACTTTATCATAATGGGCCATAGCTTTATCGAAGATTTCAACCCAAGTGGGGAGAGTGCAAAACCTACCTCCCAGCCACCTCATTAAATCACCTCAACCTAGTGATTAAAAATTACCCTAAAACAATAAAAAATAAAAAATAAACAAACACATGCACATTCAAATGGATGGCATTTAATAAACTTAAACATACAGATAAAAAACTTTTTAATAAATAAAAAAATCATTAATGAGATTGTTAATGAAAAAGTTAAAGAGGGAGAAACCTTATTTATAATTAAAATTAATAAATAATTTTTTAATTAAAAACCTAAGTTACTTATCAAAGTAATTGGGTTCTTATTTAGCCATTTACCATTTATTAAAATCATTATACAAATTAAATCATAATTTATAAGGTTGTATTATTTAATTTACAATATAGATGTGAGATTTGTTTTATTTCAATTTTACAAATAGTGTTGAGAATGTTTTGTGCATTGATGCATTATTGACCATCAAACCTAAAAACACCAAGGTGTAATAACAAATAGATAAGTAAATACATAATAATACTGACAATTTTTGAATAATTTGATGGAACAACTATTATATTGGAACTTGTCTTATTTAAGAATGTGAAGTTATCTAGTGCTACTTTAAGGGGGATTCTCCAAATAATGCAAAGCACGCATGATACAAGACTAAATCACCCTATAATAACTTCCCATACCTATTTATAGTCTTAAGAACCCAACAAAATACCCCTAACTAACATAAATTGAATGTTATGTTATGAGGATTATTATCCCATTAGGTAGGTTCATAACATTCTTCTTCCCTTTAAAAATATTTTTCCTCAAAGCTTACCACTGAAAAATCTCATATTCACATATATATATATATATATAGGCTTAAAGACATGGATACAATACACTACAACAATTAGAGTGGTGTCAAGATGATACACTAACTTGAATTTTGAAACAACATCATGTAGTGAAATCAATGAAAGCACGCAAAAATTGCCAAAAACTAAATGGTCCAATGAAAAATCTCATATTCACATACATGGGCTTAAAGACATGGATACAATACACTACAACAATTAGAGTGGTGTCAAGATGATAAACTAACTTGAATTTTGAAACAACATTATGTAGTGAAGTGAATGAAAGCACGCAAATATTGCCAAAGACTAAATGGTCTACACCCATAGTTGTCTTGCACGGAGAACTTGGTAGATGGTATCCATTTGTAGCTTGGGATCCTTCATTCCCCAACCCATCAAGGAATCATATGTTTGCCTTGGTTCATCAATGAGAAAACTTACATATTAGTGAATGGACTAAATGCACTGGTGGAATCATATGTTTGCCTTGGTTCATTAATGAGAAAACTTGCATATTAGTGAATGGACTAAATGCACTGGTGGGATGGTTAGATTGAGCAAGTAAGACATGTACAGTGTACCCCTTCTCTTTATCTTCTCCTAATTATGATGTATTGTTTATTGTAAAATGGAACAGACATAATAGGTTGTTGCTAAATGCTTAGAATGAATGTTTTGAAAATAAGGATTTTTGAATGATTGATCTTCCATTTAGAATGAAGACAAGTTATCCACATTTCTTGGTGGATGTTAATATGAGATCCAAGAGTTTATTTCCTCTATGTCCCTTGGGTTATGATTTGTCTTATGATTATGCCTTAAACATAGTTACCAACTTAACGAGAACTCTACAGAGTTCTTGTTTTTTGGGGGGTCTAATTGTTTACCTCGTTTTTAAAAATGGTGCTACCAATAGCACCCCCTCTCCCTTTTTAGGTGGTTTTTCAATATTTTAAATTTTTCAATCGACAATGTTTCCACATTTTTTTTTAAATGCTTATTTTTCATCTATTTTCATTTTTTCATTTTTTTTTTTATTATTCAAAGGTGTTTTGGTCATTTTTCCATGCTTCTTTCAATCTTAAAAAAAAAACTACCAAATATTTTTTTGAAGTTACGAGTATTCATATAATTGTATATCCTTAATTAATTTATTGTTCCATACTTTTAAAATATAGTGAAAAACACCATTCTTAACACATTGTTTACCTTTACTTCAATACATGGAAAAAATTGTAGTTAAATAACACTATTTTTTAATATTTGACAAAAAAATATAATTCATTTTTTTTATATAAATTAAAAACTAAAAAAAACTAAGAAAAATAAAAGAACTCAAATTAAAAAAAATATATTTAAAAAGCAAATTTAGATAATAAAAAAGACTAAAGAGAAACTTTAAAAACTAAAGAGAAAAAAAAATAATAAATAAAACAAATATATAAACTAAGCTAAATCTAGAATTAAAAATAAAAAAAGGGTAAAAAACCAAATTTATGACCTAAAAACTTTAGAAAAGTTTAAAAAACACAAAGAACAATTAAAAATATATATTAAGAAAAACAAATTAACACACTTAAACTACAAAATTAGAATAAAAAAAACATAAAATTACAAAAAAAAAATATTTTTTTTATTAAAAAATTTTAAAATATGTAAAATTTTATGAAAAACAAACAAATTAAAAAAAACCATATGCACCGGTGATGGGAGGCCATGAGGGGTGATCTCGGGCATCACCCCAGCCCCTAGGGGCTAAGCCCTAGTCCCACGGGGCCAAGGCTTAGCCCGTGGGGGCTGGGAAAAAAGGGTAAAACCAAATTTATGACCTAAAAACTTTAGAAAAGTTTAAAAAACACAAAGAACAATTAAAAGATATATTAAGAAAAACAACTAAATTATTTTAAACTACAAAAATTAGGAATAAAACATAAAATTACAAAAAAAAATATTTTTTTATTAAAAAATTTTAAAATATGTAAAATTTATGAAACAAAACAAACTAAAAAAAAAACCATATGCACTGGTGATGGGAGGCCATGAGGAGGGTCTTGCATCACTCTACTTAAGGAAAGTCTGAGTCTGATCTGGCTGGCATATCTTGGGGTTGGGATGATGCTCCAAGATCACCCTTGTTCTAGGGTTAAACCTTAGTCCCACCTGGCTAAGGCTTAGTCTCCCTAGGTTATGTATGATATTCCCTCGACATCACCACTCCCTAACTCTAACTGAGTTGAAGTCTAAGCTCCCAGTGACCGTGTGGCTTATCTCCTCCTGGGGTCAAGTGATGTCTCCAACACCCCCCACGAATAGTCAACATGCATGAGGGTGTCGTAGATGTCAGCATCAACCCAAATTAGGGGTTGCCTGTCCCACCTGGCTGGGCTTAGCCCATGGGGCCGGTGATGTTCGAATCACCACTCTAGGGGTTAAGACTCTAGACCCCGGGACCCTGTGGCTTGAAATCGGGGTTTGGGTGATAGGGTCTCCCACTTTTTACAATCTCAACATGGCTTGTACTTTGGGGAGTTTATCTTAATTAAAATTCCAAGCTATTTCAATTGCAAAATTATTTTATTTTTTTAAATGCAAACTTGTTTAATATTTAAGTTTTTCATTTTTTTTATATTTAGTCTCAATTAAAACTGATAGTTTATTGTAAAATTGCTTTTAATTTCCTTTAAATCTTGGTTTTTTAAATATGCTTAGAGTTTATTTTGAAAATTGATTTCAAATTTTCTTTTATTTTTAGTTGATTTTATTAAAACTTGCCTTTGAGCCTCATTTACGATTGTTTCAAAAATACATATTTTGAACTTTTTTCTTTTATTTTAGTTCTTTAAAGTTTTATTTTAAGATTTTAATATATTTTAAATTTTTTGAAGTTAAATTTTGTTATTTTTATTTTTATTTTAAGTATTTTGTTTTTAATTTACTTTTTAAAGGTTTTTAATGATTTTTGTAAAGAAATATATATAATTATTTTAAATTCATTGTTTTGAAAATTAATCTGTTTTCTTTTTAGTTATTTTTCTTTCACCTTGTTTTTTAATCTTTATTTTATTTTTTAATTGAATTGAATATATTTTTTTAAATGTGTTTTTGTCATTTAAAAAAATATTTATTTGCCAAGATTTTGTTCTTTTCTATTTATTTATTTTTAATGTAAATTAAAAAATAAATTTTAAGGGACTATTTGGAGTTCAATTTTTGGGTTGTTTATTTACATAGGGTTTTGTCTCACATCACAAATTTCAATTAGGTCATAAATAGCTATGATTTTCACATTTAGGAAAAATACATTCATTTTATGTAGCATCATTTTTTTATTTAGGTGTTAACTTTAAGGTTTTTCTCAGCTAATGTCCCGAGTTTCGAAGGCCATGTTCAAAAAAATGTTGTAATTTTGATCTCTGCTAAAAAAATGATGCTAATTTGATAACTACCTTTTGATTTGGAGTTGATTTTCATGTTTTTGCATTAAAAACATATGGGTTTTAAGTGGCTAGAGTTCGCTTAGTCACAGTTCTCGTTAAGTCGATAACTATGTTCTTAACTTTATAATTAAACACATGAAACCTCCTTAACTTTATAATTAAACACATGAAACCTATTATTGTTTTACACCATCAAAAACTTATTTTATCTCCTCTTCACATGTTTGAAATGCTTGGTTGAACTTGAAGATTATATTGCAGTAGCCATGTCATGTCATATTGATCAAATGAACATACACACCTTGAGAAGACTTTGAAGTCACACAATAAAAAAATGTTTGAAGCACCGCAATCAACGGCCTTCAACCTTCTCTTTATTAATTGCATGGAACAAAGAGATTCGCCAACCCACAAGTCTTATGGATGGTATAAAACTTATTTTAAAATGTTTTATCCACATTAATAAAATTAAGTATTCCCTTTTGAGAAGTCCTTTACTGTTATAAAAGGACAAATAAATCATTTTTTGGAAAGTGGTAAAATCTATCATAACTCAGTTGTAATTCGGTAGTGAGGATAGCCATTATCAAGTGTTATCTGTGAATGTAGAGTGACTCGTCACAGTTATTCAAGGAAAGCCATGATATCTAAAATAATCCATGGGTGGTTTATAAGGGAGCAGACTTTCACTCCTTCTAGATGCCTATGGGTCTTGGGAAATTAACTCGTTTCCTTACATACGAGGAAGATGAGCTCTTAGACAATTGAAAGCAATTTTAGACCTTATTTTGGGACCAAAAGGCGGTTTTGACCTAGATAGTATTTCCAAGAAAGCCAGTGTCTTATATTTTCATTGTTGAGGCTACAACAATGGGGTCATGTGATTTCAAGCACCATTTCACCTTAGCCTTGTACATGAGACTGGATATTACCTGTGATTGTGATTTAACCTTTTACCCAAGAGGCAATCCAGTTCTTATAAACTCACCAATTTATTTGTTTATTTATTTTATAATTTAAATGGTATCACTGGTCGAGAGACATTTTTGAAACAAAAATCTTAGTATTTGATACATGTCATTGTGATCAATCGCCCTAACTAATCATTGATTGTAATGTCTAGTGACCAAAAATGACTTAGATTTGTGTGGGGGATATGTTAATCTAAAGAAACAATTTATCTTTTAAATCAACTCAATTCTGAGTTCAATAAGTAAAAAAGTGAGTAGAACTTGAATAGTTTTTTTTTCCTCAAAAGAATGATGAGTACAAGCTATCCTTTCACAATGTGTTGGGTAGTGGCACAAAAAAAAATGAGGGAAGTTGTTGGGTGAGGTCACAACAAAAGCTAGGACACATGGGTCATTTTTTCCCTTAAAAGAATCATGAGCATAATCCTTGGGTAACATGCTACAATAATGAATATCGGAAAAATGGTCTCTTGAGTATTAGAAATTTATTTTTTTCCAGGTTACAAAGGTTGGGGAAAAACCTCGAGTACTTCCCCTCATTTTGAGGATAGTACTCAAGGTAAACCCTAAAATATTCAAGGCACAAGGTCGCTCAACAACAAGGATCAAAGTCATTAGAATAATATACTCGTTAAGAGCTCAACAAGTCACTTGTGGTAATTGAACCTAGGTGGGGAGGATAACTAGCATTCATCCCAACTGTTGGAGATATTACACACTCACCTAGGTAATTATTTCCTAAATTTGATAGTTCAATGTTGAGAATGCTTTCTTAAATGAGAATATTCTCTCTAGAAAATATTCCTCTACAAAATAGGGTGTTCTTCTTTAGTTCAGAGCTAGTTACACTCAGTTAGACTAGTGGAAGTCATCCATGCATGGAAACCTTGGTTTTATCACCAACAGTTGCATGTGTTTCTCTCACTTCCACACGTGTGACTCAGTGAACTGATGATTGCATGGATCGGTTAACTAGGACTAGGTGGCAGTTCACTCCAGTGTCCCTCAGCGAGTGTCTAGATCTCTCTAGATCACTACTATGGTGCATTAGTTACCCATGTAGCCTATATCTCTTGTAAAGTATTCACTCTTTGAGTGTGAAATACGGTTAATATAAATTCTTTCATTCTTTCCTCCATTTTTTCTTCTCTCTTCATTCACCATTGCAAGTTGTGTATGTTTCATTGTTAGCTAGATATTTTGTGCAGGTATCTCATAAACTCTACACCAACCACCTGAGCTAAACCGAATCGAACTATTATTATTAGAAATTTATTATGAGCAAAATGAATTAAAATAGAAAAAGGGTAAACTTCCTCTAAATTTGAACCTTTTTTGTTTTCTCATCATTGGAATCCGGGCATGCAATTTTTGCTAACTTGTAATTTTGGATAGATAAAATTGTTATTTTGAATGTAAAAATGGAATAAACACCCTCAACTAGATTTTTCAATATTAACATTCGATCTCTGCAATTCCATCGATTTAAAATGATTCTTGTCAGATTTCAAGTTAAAATAACCGGTTTCCTTTTACATTATTTTAAGCAGCTAAAAAAGGCAATTTCGTAAAACATTTAGGCTACAGCATTAAAACGTGGTGTTGGTATCAAGAAAAAATTTAGGAATTAAATTTCATCATTTCTAATTTTTTCAAAAAGATATTTTTTAATTCAAAATAAAGATGCAGCTAAATTTCTATATAATATTTTTTTTTACTTGAAAAACCGTCAATTTTTTAAAAGTAGATAAATCATTTAAAACTTGAATACTTTACAAAATATTGTCAAACATTTATGGTTAGCATTTTAAGAATTAGTAAGGTTTGTTGAGGTATTTACACTTGAAAGATGAGTATGGATCCTTAAAATTTTCCTTAACTAATAGTTTTTGATTGTTTAATTCCTTCTCATCCGAACACACAATGAACCAACAAAATAGTGAATTAGATGATTAAATGATCTGCAATAATGGTTGTGGTAGAAATGGCCCCTTGACTACTAGAAATTATATCTCAATCAAAACAAATTCAAATATGTGTTGCTAACATTTGACTATTCATTGTGTCTATTTAAGGCGTCCTTGATTTTACCATGTGGTCTAGTCAACCCACTAATCAAAATGAATGTAATGATCACTACTTCAAAGAAGAAAGTGCAGTGCCCTAGAAGCTAGGAAAGATGTGACCAAACACATGAATCACCATCAATGGTGCACCTAGATGCTTTAATATTACATAATTGGTATAAATACATCTTAACCCCAAATCAAATAAATATGAAGAGGTAAAAAAAAATCTAAGCACAAATCTATCCATGCTTAAAGAAAGGTTAAGATAAATCTATGTTGGTTTATTTTATCATTATTATAGTTTTTTTTAGTTTATTATTATGATATTTTTTTAAAACAATTTTGTTTTTACGAACTTCAATTTTTTGAATTTAGTTTATAATTAACATTATAAATATTACTCTTCTACTGAAGTTGTAAATGTACCTCATTACTTTCAATGTGATAAAATTAATACATTAGCATATCCATCTAGAGGAGGGTAGGGTATGTATACCTCCGTAGACTCTAGCAGTCAAATCGTTGTGCTGAGGAGGTCCCTTGTCCCAAAACAAGGGGGTTTCATACACCACTTTGGTGTCTAGCTTGGTTGTGACCTTAAAATTAGATTATTATTATTATATACTCCCATCCATCATATTATTGATGCTCTCTATACACTCCAAATCAAGCAGAAAATATCTAAACTTCACCTCATAAATGCATCTTCATTAACCTTCATAGTGATGCAATGTCAAGTTTTTTTGGATTGTAGTTAACCATCGAGATCTTGTTTGAGAATGCAACCTTCATAGTGATGCAATGTCAAGTTTTTTTGGATTGTAGTTAACCATCGAGATCTTGTTTGAGAATGCACCACAAATTTGTTATGGGAAACAAAAATTTCATGAATATCTATTATTCATGTAAAAATATTGTGCATAGGATGTACAATGGCTTAAGCTATGCTTGATTTGAAGATCTAAATAAATATTGTTTGAGAAAACATCTCTAGCTAAAAATGCACATTGATTGGCACACCCTAAACGTGCTTAAATGTCCTCTTAGTTAAACAGAAAAAGTTAAGCGTTCTTTGATGCACTGGCTTGCAAAACAGACAAAGAGAAGTCCCAAGAAGTTGTTTTTTTGCATCCCTCACTTCTGTGTTTATTTTTTTTTTAATTTTGAAGATGAAAAAATGGATGTTATATGTGTTTATTTTTTTCTAAATTTTAAAGATGCAAAAATGGATGTTATATGTGGCATCCTTCTTTGTGTATATTTAGCATAGTTTTTTGAAGTCTAGTTTGCATTTATTTTTTATGTAAACCATGTGTTTTTATTTTTTTTGTTTGTATTGATTCTTTTGTGTATAATTTATATCTCCCTATGAATGTAAGAATTATGTAAAGAGGAATTAAAATTATGCACAAGAAGGATGCTTATGGACATATAAAGAAACAAAAAGATCATCAAAAAAAAGGTCGTGTATCCCATTTATGTTTTAATAGTGTATTCTAGTTTGAATTTTTTTTTTCATAAGAAAATTCGCACAAAATTATATTAGAGAATAATTTTAACTACATCATCGGGATTCCTTAGTCACTAATGATTAATCCATTCAAAACATCCTTTGACCCACAAAAACTTGTCTAAAACATGATTACAAAGATCTTGATAGAGATCGGTCCTAAAACTGAAGGACCTAAAGGAAGAAAACAGTGGAGTCTTACACATTTCAGAATAAAGAAAGAAGACTAATTCACTAAGGAGCTAGAAAAAAAACCAGAAAAGAACATCCGATAGTACTGTTGAATGCTAACATTAACAAGAGAAAACTGAAAGTTAAAAAATATCTAAATGGTGAGATGGACCAGCCATCGATCCGTCCCAATTAAAGTAAGAAAAACTTCCTTTGGCCTCTGACAAAGCTTGTTTTGACAAGAGATCAGCTTCCCCATTTGACTCCCTAAAAATATGATGAAAACTGGTTCCTTTGAAGGTGATAACTAGGTCTATTAGTCTTTGTTTCCAACCTTCAATATTGATGGCTCAGAGTTTGCCTTGATGATTTAGCCAATCTATGATTACTTTGGAGTCCCCCAGGACTTGAATATATTGGATATCCAAGAGTTTTGAAATAGTAAGAGAAGCCCATTAACCAAGTAACTCAGCTTTAGTGTTTGTTCCAGAACCTCCATTAAAAAACCATCTAAAAACCTGATTGTTGGAATATTTGATGATACCGCATGTGCCACAGATTGAACCCCCATCAATGGATGCTCCATCAAATAATGCCAAAGAGTAACCACTCATCCTCAGGATCGGGTTCTGCCTTAGCTTTTGAACAGTTTGAGTTGAATTATTTTTGTAGAGAAGACCTATCACTTTAGTAGTGAATGACCAAGTCGAGGGGCAACTCCCTTCAAATAGCGACCTGTTACACTCTTTCCAGACAAACCAAAAAAGAACTGGAATTCTCTTTGAGAAGGAGTTATTCAATAACCATGAATTCATGCATTCCAATAGGGATCAGCCATTCCAAATGAATTTAGAATTTGTTAAGTGTTCAAGAGTCGCCCAGACCAGTTTTGTAAAGGCCCAATAGATAAAAAGGTGGGTGTTTTCATCTGCGCTTTGCTTGCAAAGGATACAGTGACTCGGGCCTATTCATCCTTTATGTTGGAGGATGTCCCAGGTAAGAACCCTGTTCTGAACCGCCAGCCAAAAAAACAGGAGAATCTTCAATGGCACCTTCCACTTCCATAATTGCACTCACCAGCCTTGGTAGATTGGAAGTGTCTGCATTGTTGTCAAGGCCTCGTAGACATTTTTTACATTTAACTCACCAAAAGAATCACCTCCAGCCCAAAGCAGGACATCTTCTAACAAATAATTGAGAGTGACCCCAACTTTATTCAATTTTAAGATAAATGTTTCCCATTCAGCTGAGTGAAAACCTGTCAACCCCAGATCGTTCTTGCTCTTCCAATTCTCCGCCAAAGTAATTGGGTTCCTGGTTGTCATCACTTGAGCTAAGACTGTAACATGTCTTTGATTTAGTAAAGATATTGTCTTTGAATGGATAAAGGAACTATCACCAATATTTAAAATCATGTCTCTACCGATATTGATTAGATGCACTCCACCCATGTGTCAGCTTAATGAATGGAGGATGATTGGAGTAGTGCGAACAAGACTGGCCCATATCCTTGATGCCATTTTAATAAAGTGAGATTGTTTTCTGAACCAATTGGTTAGTGTGGCATTCTGCAAGTATTTGTTCATTATAACCTGGTGCCATAAAATTTTGTGATTTAGGACCCTCCATAGGGTATTAGTCAACAATGCAGTATTGAAATGATAGAGATTTCTAAATCCCCAGCCTCCACTCGTTTTTGGCCTGGATAAAATCTCCCAACTATAGAGATGATAGTGCTTTGAATCAGAATGTCCATTCCAGAGGAATTTGAAGATCATTTTTCTTATCTTTTTTATAACTGATATGGGCAATGCTTCTAAAGTCATCCAGTAGACCAACATGCCTTCCAACATTGATTTAACCAGGATATATCTTCCTCCCAATGAAAGCCATTGGTGACACCATAAACTGATTATGTTTGAAAAATTAGTTACCAGTCATTCCCAATTCGACGCGCGGTGTGTCCCTGTACTGAGATAATATCCCAAATACTTGAATCTCGTCGAAAGCACACAGAAATCAAAGGGAAGTAAAGATTTAAAAGGAGTTAACTCGCCCCCCGACAGGCCTTCAAAATAGACAGTCGACTTTGTATGATTGACTGAGAAACCATAAGCGTTGCAAAAGAGGCTTATGAGTTTGAAAATATCCTTCCATTCGACTAAGCTTGCCTTAGACAAAATGATTACATCATCCACAAATAAAATATGTAAGACTTTTATCAACCTCGAAACTTTTATACCAGAGATGGATCTTGACTCCATGCTATTTTTCAGTGAAATGTTGAGACCTTCCATTACTAATAAGAACAGTAATGGAGAGAGGGGGGGTATCCTTGCCTCACTCCTCTGCCACTTCTAAATAACTTTGTAGCTTCCCCGTTAATTAACACCGCAAAGGCAAGAGAGGTGACACAAGCCATTATCCAGTTTGTCATATGAATCCCCACACCAATTTTAAGGAGAATCAATCTTAAATGGTCCCAATCTATACAATCAAAGGCTTTTTTTAAGTCCAGTTTTAATACTAAGGCTTTTGGTCCTTTCTTTTTTATACTATGAAGGCTCTCACGAGTCGTACCTATGGCATCTTGAATATGCCTACCCAGTAAAAAACCCATCTGTTCAATAGAAATAGATCTCGATAAGAAGGGTTTTAAATTTTTAGCAATCATTTTTGTTATTACCTTATAGCACGGATTGCAAAGAGAGATAGGTCGGTATTAGTCAAAAGATTTAGGATTGTTTTCCTTTGGGATGAGTGTCACGAAAGTTGAATTGAGGCCTCCCACAATAGTTCCACGCCTTCTAGTTTCCTCCACCATGGCAAGTAGATCTTCCCCGACTAGGTCGAAGAAGAAAATGAAAAAATCTGCAGACCAATCGTCCAGACCCAAACTTTTTTCTTTCTTATAGTGGAATAAAACCTCTTTTAACTCAACCATAGTGACAGGGGAGAATAAATAAATCGAATCCTCTGCATTAAACATCTGCGGAAAGGAGTCAATGAGCCTGCAGTGTTCGATTGTTATCGGTTTAGATTGAGCTTTATAGAAGTCTTTGAAATAAACGACAGTAACTTGATTTAAATTCTCCTGCTCCGAAATGAATTCGCCATTCCCTTTTTGAATTCTCCAAATATGTTTCTTGATCCTGTTATTGTTACCTACCTTATGAAAGTACTTGGTATTTTTATCCCCACTACTCAACCAAAGCTCCCTACTCTAAAGGCGCCATTGTTCTTCCTCAGCTAATAAAATGTCATTTCTTTCCTATTCTAAAAGCCTAAGACCAGAAGTAGTTGACTAATCACTTGGATCATGGCTCGGAATTTTAATGTTTTCCTTTATGTCTGATTCCAGTGCTTTCAGTTTTGCTTTTTTTTTAATCTGAAATTGTTTGTGCCAAATTTTTGTTTTCTTTTTTAGTTCTTGTAATTTCCTTATGACCCTAAGTTGCCTACCTTCTTCAGAGAGAAAAATCGGGTCCTTCCATACCTTCACAACTAATTCCACGAACTCCTTTTCATGGATCCAGTGCTCATTAAATTTAAAAGGGTAAAATTTATAAGTTGGAGGAAGTTCCATCTGAAGAAGGATTGGTGAATGATCAGAAACATATGGAAACTCTACCCATGACCTGTAGATTCCAATGTCAATTAAAAAATCTTCAGCGACCAAAAACCTGTCTAGTCTGTGTGTTATCGCTTCCTGACCAGAGCGGTCGTTCCTCCATGTCGGAACTACTTTGTCTTGCTTGATATCAATCAACTTGTTGTTTGAAAAAGAGATCTATGTAATAATCTTTTGTTATCCTCGTACCTATAGAAACACTCAAAGCCTCTTCAGAAGAGAGAATGATGTTGAGATCCCACGCTATGACCAGGTGTTTGATAGCTATAATGTCGCTTTCATCTAGAGTATTCCAGAAAAGTTTCATATCCTTGCAAGGCCTATATAAATTTAATAATTCTATCTCCCGATTGTTTGTTAAACTCAACCATGTTAACAGTATACCCCCAACAGTGAGAAACGGAGTCAGAGAAAAAAGGCTTGGGTCCCAAGATACTAAGAGACCTCCAGAGGTACCCAAAGAACTAACAAAACTAGAAACCCAAGAGGGGCGAAAAATATGAACAAAATCCCTAGCTTTTTGCTCGTTAACCAGAGTTTCTTGAAATAAGATGATATCAGGGTGCACATGCTCCAAAAGTCGACGAACTGAGGCCAATTTGAGGGTGCCTCCTACCCCTCTTACATTAAGAGAGAGAATTAACATTATGTTGCCCTTGCTAGGGATTTCATCACTCTAAGAGGACCGTTTTCATTAGATAGAGGATCTGACTCATAAGACTGGACGCTTTGCTGTGCCAACTTTTTCCTGCTGCTACGAGTTTTTAGTGGAGAGAGTTTAATACCCAACCCCCTTGACCATGCAAAATCTTTCCCTTCCCTTGTAGAATTTTTTTTTGAGGAAGATGCCTCTTGATGGGGGAGAGTATCAAGGAGAGCCTTCCCTTGGTAAGTAGGTAGCTTTATAGTACCCTTATTGACCTTCATGAAAGGCAGCAAAAAATCCAAAGTTGTATTAATGGCGGAATCGTCCTCCTCGAGCTCTCTAAACCTAGGTTCCACAAGTGGTTCCGACATGAGTGAAGAGGGAAAGTAAGGGTACTTTCCCTTACACTGATCGTTGGAGATCTGAGTCTGTAAGATCTGAGGCATTACCGTGGGACTGTTGGAGTATAAACCAGGGAACTCTATAGGAAAAGTGATAGAACCGGCAATAGGCTGGAAAGAAGGTGAAGGAGATTATGTGGATCCTTTATGTAAGCTCTGAGACAAAACCACGGAGATGCTAGAGGATAAAATAGGGTTCTCATTCAGATGACTATGAGTACCGGAGATGGGATGGAAAGAAGGAAAAGGTGTTTCAGTGTGACCTTTTTCACCATCAATTAAAACCTTAGTCCCATCTAAAACAATCTTTTCTAGGGAGGTAGATGATTGTAACCAACCTGATTTTTAAATGGCGTATCGTTCCCAGAGGGACAAAGAAGAAAAAAAGGAGGGGCAAAATCACTTCAGCTTACCAGAGAGTGTGGGTTCTTTGTCGAAAGGAGTTTCACACTCGAGTGCAAAATGGAAAGGAGCATCCCCTAAGGAGTCCACTTCAGTCATATATTTTGGTGGGTCTTCATGAAGGATAGAATCCTCTGACTGTTCAACTAGAACCTTACCCGGGAAATTGCAACGGAGATGTCCAGTGCACCTACACCTGCTACATCTGAACGGGATGCCCTGATCATCTAATCTTTGTTTAAAATGTCATCCTCGCCGGTCAATATCTAGTAGCTCTGGGAGACCATTATGAATATCAATCTCCACTAGTAGCCGAGCGATTTTCCTGGTTGGGTTTACCAGGATCAAATCATCCAGGGTGATAAATTTTCCTAAGGCATCACCTATAGCCTTCAGTGCTCCCTCATTCCAGAAATGAATAGGTAGGCCCGGTAGTAACACCCATAAGTGTCGAAGTTGAAAATGCTCAATTTGTGGATCAAAATCCACCCTCCACCTCTTCAACATTAAATTGTTGCCCCCCAATACCCAAAAGTTGTTTAGCAACAAAGAAGTGTCCTTCGAGGAATTGCAAATGAAGCCCATCCACCCTTTAGTGAGATAGAGGATTTTAGGAACGTAACCAAGGATGGGTTTCCACTTATTCACCATCCACTCTTCAACCAGACATGATGCCAAGTAGGAATAAGTCAATCCCCCTACCAGACCACACAGAGCCATCCTGCACGTCTCTTCAATCCCAACATCTGCCCCCAGAACCATTCTATGAATATTCTTGTTAGCCTTCCATGCCTTTTTTCTAACACCAGATTGGTTTGATAGATTATGAGAAAATCTGCATCTATCTATTGGTAAACCTCCTTTATCCCTTCTAGAAAAGTGACTCAACTCTCATGTACCACTGTTGGCAGCAGGTCGAAGTGGGAAAGAAAGCGTGCACAAAGAAGAATGACAGCTGGAAGAACAATCGTGGGAAAGAAAGCGTGCAAGAGGAAAGTGACAACTAGCAGAAAGCACAGCATGTGCGCATGCAAGGAGGAGGCGATAGCTGGAGGGAAGCAAAGCACTCATGCAGAGAAGGAAGACCTAACAACGGTAGGGTTAGGGTTTTTGTAAGGTTTTGTGTAAATGGCTGAAGAGCCCGATAGATATAAATATAGATACAGAGGTATCATAAAAGAGTTCGGTTGGGTTCGATTCGCTACCTATGAAGGTTCGATTGTTGTTATGTAATGTTTTTTATTAGAGAACCATTTTTTGTAAAGAAATTGAGCTAGAGAGGAGGAGAGGAGGTAGATCTTGAGGATTAGGTCACAGGTCTAGGAGCCTGGTGCGGTCTAGTTCACCTCATAGAGATCTTACCCATACGAGGAGAATTGTAAGCGCACGGCGCGAGATTGTAGAACTACCATAATAAGAGAGCCAACAGCCAGATCTTTGTGGACATAGCCCTGGAGGGGGTGAACCACGGTAATACTTGTGTAATGTGATGAATGCATGCATTTTTTTGTCATACTTTTATTGGTTAAGAATTGTGTGTAATGAATGAATGAGTTATTATATTGCTTGGTTAATTGTTGTTGGGATATAACGAAAAGATACCATGGAAATCAAAATATAAAAGAGAATAACAGTAGGTTGTAACACAAGTTAGGATAAATGGCTCAAAATACAGATCCCATATCTCATACTCAATCCTAGGCTGTAAACACCTGAGTCTTACAGCCACCCATTTAAAGCTATCTCGGGTGAGACTGTGCAGTGCATTATGTGTATTGCTTGCCTTCTGGTTTACCAGAAGGGCCGATAGTTTTAGGCTTTGTTGGTACCCTGAAAGATATGAACCCTAGGTCAACAACACAGGTAATAGGGAAGAGTAGCTCACTTAACCCAACAAATGTTAGTAAACGAACAAATGGTTATGTTGTCGTGTTAAGAGGAACAAGAGAGGACTGAGTAGATGAGATAGAACGTATAATAAAAGAATGAGTGAAACCAGAAGACCGTTGAGCCACTAGAAGGGAATGTTAAGACCATGGAACCCCACGAAAGCAAAAATCGAAGGTTGGTTGAGAACTAAAGAGCTAGAGTTTTCCCAGAACGACAATAGAAACCCTAGCATCACACCTTGAAAATATCTGGATAAATATGTGTTTACGGATTTACACGAAGTCTTTTTTTGTGATTTTCCCCACCTGTTGCAGGTAAATTACATTGGACCAGATCTGACAGCTACATTGGACCCCAGTACAGGTTGAACAGTTACAACAGGTGAACAACAAATTCACCCACGCAGTTGACTTTTGGCTTGACAGTATTGTGGCAGGCTTCATCATAGAGTTTGCAGTCGACACAGCGAAGTCATACAACGCAGTAGAGCAAGAATTTCTACGCGGACCCCACGGAAGGTATATTCGATCACTGTATACTTCTATTAAAAAAATGTTATATAACAAAGGGGTAATGACAATGGAATTAGACAGCTAGACTTCCCTGTGTGCATGGGGGAAGGGGGGAAACACTGATAGAAAGAGGATAGATGGATGAAGGTGAGGATAAAGGCAAGAAGGAGGAGGAATTCTTGGACCTGATCTTGATGGATGATGACTAGCTTAAGTGGATCTTGGCATCATCAGGAATGACACGTAGCGAAGTACCCTACCAATATAAGGTGAATACCAAGAAAAGAGTCATAGCCATGAGGGAGGGCTTGGAAAGCGATGAGGAAGAGGTAGAGGATTTTCGGGCTGTGGAGCAGATTGAGGAAATCCTGAGCGCAACCTATGAGCGGAAAACAAGAGGCCCAAGAATGGGAGGAGAAGATAGCCATCCTTTCCATATTAATGTTAGTGTGGAACCCATAAACCCATGTGCGACCAATACACCAAAGAGAACACCATCGTTTAGAGAACCAAAGTTCGGAGGAAGTCCGACAGCAAGAAGTACATGTACCACTAGAGCAACAAATGGAGGATTCAGTTCAAGCAGTACTAGTCAAGTATCTACACCGCGCGACGGAGGTAACAGTTCAGTATTTGGAATGGCAGGACACGATCCCATTATCAGATTACCATAATTTCGAGGAGAAGTAGTCGAAGACCCTGAGAAGAATTTGTTCATTTGTGCAAAGATATGGGAGGAAAAATAGATCACTGATGAAGATACTAAACTTGCGCAGCTAGCAATCATGCTAAGAGACTGCGCACTAGACTGGTACATGAGTCTAGACATGAACAGTGCCCCTGGGACGACGAAGAAACTGGCAAACATTAAGAAGCTATTGATTAACGAGTTCCAGAAGCTAAGCTCAGAGGATCAGTACATGAACGAGATGATTAAGATAAGACAGAAACCAAGAGAGTTTGTATGGGAGATTGACCAGATATTTAAGCGACTGAAGGGGAAGCTGAAATACCTTATGACCGAGATGCAGCACCGACACCTGTTTGTCAACTCACTACTCCCACACCTAAAATATCCCTTACGAAAGCAGAAGTTTCAGACGCAGGTCGAGTCTCTACAGGCAGCCTTGCAGCTGGAAGAGAACCAGTACCAGCAAATGGACCCAACTATTGAAGAATTGAAGGAGGATCTGAAGAACCTAACGTTTCAGTTGAACCAGAATAAGAACAAGGACAAATGAGAAGCCATTTGGTGCCCCACATGTAGGACGAAAGGACACCACAAGAACAAATGTCCAACATTCGTTCAGTATATGGGAACATGCATGCCAAACCTACTACCACAGGGAGGATTATGGTGTGAAATATGCAAGAAACTGGGCCATGACCCTTATCAGTGCACGATGATGAAGAATTACTAAACAATTCCAAAGAATTCTTATTGCACCTTTTGTAAGTCAGTGGGCCATGACGAAAAATATTGCAGAACGATGGAGCTGATGCAGGAAAGAACATCAGACGCATATAGGGTACAGGCTGAAATGATGACTGGGCAAGCAACACCACAGTTCAATCAAGCCCCAACTTCATACAACACTGCACAGCAGCAGTACAATACTGCACAACAACCATACAATAACGCACAGTCGTTGTACAACCCAGCGCAACCCCAGTATAATATTGCGCAGTATAATCAGGCACCATGGTACAACGCATCGAGAGGGGACCAAGCAGGATATCAAGGAGGAGGATGAGCCAGGGGAGGTTTTGGACATGGCAGAGGACCAGTCACATGTCACAATTGTCATCAACCGGGACATTACGCACAGGAATGCCCACTGTTTCCAGCGACTTGTATGTATTTTCGCGCATCGGATCACGAGACAGAGGAATGTCCGACACTATTAGTAAAGATCCAGGAAAAAAGGAACCAGAACAATCAGAATGTTCAATGGATTTTAGACGAAGCAAGGGAGGATGGATGGAACATCAATATAGTCACTCATGGAGGAACAAAGACAGGAAACGATGTAGTCCAACAGGAACCCGCACAGAACCAATGGGTCAAGAAGAACACCGAACCAAGAAAGAATTTTGACACACCCAAAGAAAAGGATACTTTTAAGGAAGCCAGACAAGATTTTCAGAAGGTGGACACAGCATCGACTTCCACTGCGCAACCAGTCCATGAAGCCTCAGAATATGAAATGCCGCTATCATTAGATCACACCAACGGAATGCCACCCAAGGGACAAGTAAGTACTATCAAAGACTTTTTGCAATCATGCATAAAAATGTTAAGTGATCCTTCATCTGTAAAAATATTTCAAAACATCCTAGAAAAATGCAGCAGCGAGATGGGACAAAAGCTAGAACCGAAAATTGTCAATCATCTACACACAAGAAGAAGAACAAGTAGGGAATTTAGACTGAATGCTAACATTGGGGATTTTAATATGGGAGACATCAATATACTCGACTTAGGATCCGAAGTGAATGTGCTACCCAAGAAAACCTGGCAATGCATGGGAGAGCCAACATTGGGATACTCAAATGTCCAACTAAAACTAACAAACCAACATAGGGTCCTACCAATAGGGAGACTGAAAGGAGTAACAATAGATCTTGATGGAGTGTGCACTAAAGCAGACTTTGAAGTCATTGAAATAGTAGATGGCACAACATCGTACCCGGCACTACTCGATATGGATTGGGCATTTGACAACCAGACCATAATCAACTTGAAGACAAGAAAAATTACATTTGAATCCGGAGATTACAAGGTCATAGTACCACTAGACCCATCAGAAGGGGAGAGGTTCGTAGAACCCACTTGCCTGGATTTAGAGGAGATTGGCCAGTTGTACAGAACAACTGCGTGTGAGGAGGATTACGTAAACCCAAATACAGACGGGGTACTCAGTTGGCGCAGCATTACTTCATGCGCAACAGATTCAGACACCGAGCTAGAAAACTGGCAGCAGAGACTACACAAAGCATCCACGAGAAGATGTGCAAGAATAGACCACGCAGTACGATGGATAGGTATAGAAATCAAAGAACCACCTAGTTTCCATGGACTAAATGATTTGGAAACATTCTTGACACAATATGAAGACGAAGTATTAGAGGACCAAAGGATACTAGCACTGGACTTAGCACTCAAGGCCACACCCACAATATGGTGGGGCGCACACAAGGAGACTATCACAAACTGGTACCAATGTAAGCGGTTACTACGCATAAGGTTCCGCGCAGAACAGACAAACAACAAACAATAGAGATATGAAGGACTAGGGACACCAGCGAAACACTTGGAGGAGTGAAAAATGATGTGGAAAATGACACCACCAGAGGAGTGGCCTCACCACTTAATTCACACATTAGAGGGCATACCATCAAACTGGTATACAGATCAGGAACTGCACAAAGGAACTACGACATGGACGACATTGCAACAGAACTTTACCATCATTTTCTCATTCGAGCATGAGAACCCCCACATAGATGCAGCCCTGAAACGGATTAGAGGAGTCATATTCATTGAAGAACCAGAAATAGAACTTATTATCGAAGAGCAACAGCAAAATAAGCAAACAGTCAAGGAACTATTGTCATGTTACCATGTACAAGAGGAAGCACCAGACGAAGATGACCCGTGCGACATTCAGATTGAAGAAGTAGAAGGCGAAAGAGATGTGAAAGGACCACCCATAGAATCGGAAGTTATTTCTTAACCAATCAAGGTAAAGAAAGTTAACATTGGAATAGATGAACATCCCAAAATGGCCACCATTGGAGACTACTGAGATGAGCCAACAGTAGAAAGCATCACAGAGTTGTTACGTGAGTATAGTGACTTGTTTCCTACAACATTTACATAAATGAAGGGCATAGAAAGAGAACTGGGAGAGATGAAGATACCTCTCAGACCTGAAGCAAGACCGATTAGACAGTGACCATATAGACTGAACCCCATATATAAACATAAAGTTAAAGAGGAGATCGACTGAATGCTCGAAGCCAGCATAATCAAACCAGTCGACGAATCAGAATGGATAAGCCTGATGGTCGTACAGGATAAGAAACAAGGAAGAGGGATTAGGATATGCGTCGACTTGAGGAAGTTGAATGATGCATGCTTACATGACCCATTCCCTACATCGTTCACGGATGAAGTGTTAGAGAATGTGGGGGGACACGAAGCTTACTCATTCACTGATGGATTCTCAGGCTACCATCAAATTAAGATAGCATAGGAAGACAGATACAAGACCTTGTTCATAATGGAATGGGGATATTACCAGTATATAGTCATGCCATTTGGACTGAAGAATGCACCATTAATATTCTCTAGAGTGGTTATCATAGCATTTAAAGAATTCATCCATCAGTTTCTCGAAGTATACCTAGATGACTGGGCAATTTATAGTCTGTTGAAAAACCATGTGGAAGTTTTACGCTTGATGCTAGAACGATGCAGACAGTGTCAGATATCACTAAACATAAAGAAATGTATATTTGGGACACCGTTTGGGATACTATTGGGCCATATAGTATGCAAACAAGGGCTATTGGTCGATCCGGTAAAGATTGCAGTCATCGTTAATTTACCAGCACCAAAAACAGTGTGTCAGCTACAAGCGATGTTAGGACACACAGGATACTACAAGAAATTCATCAAAGTATATGCGCAAATCACAACACCAATGGAAAAACTTCTAAGAAAGGATATAAAGTACCAATGGAACGATGAGTGTCAACACGGTCTGGATACTTTGAAAGAAAAGATGGTCAGTGCACCGATACTAGTATTTCCAGACTGGGGAAAGACATTCCATGTACATGTAGATGCATTAGCGATATCACTTGGGGTTATCTTTCCATAGCTAGGAGCAGGAGACTTGGATCACCTGATAGTGTTCGCAAGCAGAAAACTATCAGACTCAGAACAAAATTATAACACAACGGAAAGAGAAGGCCTAGCTATAGTTTACGCACTGCAGAAATTTAGACACTACCTATTGGGAAAACATTTTAAGATGTTTACAGATCATTCAGCCCTAAAATACCTAGTCAACAAGCCAATGTTGGGGGGGAGAATATGTCAATGGTTACTGCTATTTCAAGAATTCGACTTCAAAGTAATAGTTAAACCAGGAAAACTGAATGCAGGACCTGACCACCTATCACGGGTCACAAATGGAGAAGAACCCACGAACTTAGAAGACAACTTTTTGGATGCCTAGTTATTCTTAGTACAGATTGACAATGACTACTTTGCAGAGATCATCCAATACTTGAGCACAGGTACAGCACCGCAAGAATATACCACCACACAGAAGAAGAACCTGGTAGTTCGCACAATTGACTATCAACTGATCGTAGGACATCTATATAAAATGGGCGCAGATAGTATTTTACGAAGGTACATGTTAGAGCATGAACGACCAAGAATTTTAGCAGAAGCCCACGAGGGATTGGCCAGAGGACACTATGCAGGACAAGCTACCATGCAGGATTATGGTGGTCAACAATTCACAGAGAATCGAAAGAGTACTGTCAGGGATGCGATATTTGTCAAAGGGTAGGAAAACCCAACAGAAGGGATGATATGTCGTTACGACCACAAGTGACATTACAGGCATTTGATAAATGGGCAATAGAATTTGTGGGACCAATTAACCCACCAGCCAAAAGACCAGGAGCAAAATACATCATCATCGTGACGGAATACCTAACAAGGTGGGCAGAAGCCGCACCAGTAAAAGACGGCAGTGCAGAGACAGCTGCACACTTCTTATTTGAACACATAATTACTAGGTTTAGGTGCCCAAGAGTTTTGATGAGCGACCAAGGCACGCATTTCATAAATAGTACCATCTGCGCAATGCTCAAGGAATTTGAAGTTCACCGCTAGAAAAGCACACCGTATCATCTATAGGCGAATGGCACAGTAGAAGCCTTTAACAAAATTCTAGAGAACGCACTAACAAAAATCTGCAACATCAACAGAGACGACTGGGACCTCAAAGTACCAGCAGTATTATGGGCGTATAGGAAGACATGCAAGGAATTGATAGGGCACACACCATTCAAACTCGTCTATGGCCAAGAAGCAGTAGTGTCATTAGAATTTTCTATACCCAGCTTACGCGTAGCAGCTATCACACAAATGACAGAACATGGCGCAGTATAGGAAAGACTGAACCAACTGTTAGCAATGGAAGAAGATCGAATCTTGGCAGGATTCCATCAACAAATGCAGAAGGCCAGAGACAAAGCATGGCACGAATGACACATTAAGAAGAAGACTTTCAAGGAAGGATATCTAGTATTTCTCTATGACATCAAATTGCTTCAGCACCCAGGAAAGTTGAGAATGCATTGGTTAGTACCATACAAAGTCAAATTTGTAACAAACGGCAGAGCTATACAGTTAAGAGATTTAGCAGGCGCAGACCTCAGAGGAATGATCAACGGGAGCCGACTGAAGCTTTATAAGGACAGTGGACCACCCACCGCGCAGTAAAAAAAAAAAAGCTACAGACAAAAAATCCACAGGACGCTCGAAACACGAATGTAGTAAAGGCAAGAACAATTGTTACATGCCAAAGAAAAATGAGCGGGAAACGGAAAGTCAGCAAAAGCAGGATGACAGGACAACACTAAGTGGAATTAAGGCACGGCAAGGACTGATGGAACATCACATTAAACACACCAACTGGATATAGCAAAGTAAGCGTAATGGCAAGTACGAAATTGTCACAAATGCATTGAACCCACAGTTATGGTGCATTAATAGCATCATGGAGGAAGCGTCCTCGATAAGCTTCATGACAAACCCAAACAATACGTGAGCACGGAAGTAACTTGTCTATTCGTGAAAGGAGAATAGACAGAGAGCAACAGTAGCTCGAATGAGCAAAGCAAGACCACAAAGCTCACCAGAGTCCCTCAAACTCAGCAAACGTTCGACACTCACCACTATGGCACCACCGAAGTTCATCGAACTAAGCAAGACAGCCAGACCGACCAGGGTTCAAACTAGGTCACGAGGGTCGCTGGAAGAAAATGAGCAGCAACAATCGGAGATCGTCGATATCAATGAGATCCCATCCCTAGAGATACCACCGTTGAACTCTACACCGATACTGGAAGAGATTCAACGGCCACAAGTAGAGGACCTGAAAGAGGACACGCCAGCAGCGGCGCAGGAACCTCAGAACGAGGAAGCGGAAACCCAATAGGAAGTGCAACCAAAAAGCACTGAACTAGTCACGGAAGGTAACGGAATGACATAGAATCAAGGATCAGAAGGGCAACCAGACGAGTCCCAGGTACCCAACTTAGGCCAACCAACAAAAGAGACCACGGGAACTACCTTAGCTAGGCTAGAATGGATTATAGGGAAGCAACCAAGAGTTGTTGGAACCTCGTACCAACCACCACAACCGAAAGACAGAGTTATGATACCGAGCTCACCTCGCAAGAAACCGGCAGCAGAAATTGTGCTACCACTCATACTAGAGGGAGTACAGATAGAGCCGCAGCGACTAGGTCACGTCGAAAAGCTCAAGTATTTCGACCATGGTGTATCAGACAAAACCAAGTACCCAGAACTTGTGCCGAGGGTTTTTATGCAGAACATAGTGGTAAACCAACTTGGATAAACGATCAATCAGCCACATCAATGGGCAGTTGGACTAGACAGAACAAGCATTTTAGGGTTGCTGAAACTTCCACATTTTGGCAGAGGCCAGTACGTGAAAGTATGCGTTAATCATCTATTAGCAGTCACGCACGGAGGGGACATATGGCTAGACAGACCCACCCCCATAACTGTTGAACTTATCACGCAAATAACAAGACTACATAGCTGGGGTATGGATCCTACGCTAATTCTGGATGATAAATCCAAGGAGAAAACATTAGCAGAGGAAATGAAGAAGAAATATGGTACCACCAGGGGGACAAGAGGCATTATAATCAAACAGATCAACAATTCAGCGACACAATTGTGCGCAAATATCTTAGCCTGTAAACTGTTAAGAAAATGCCACAAAGATGAAGTACCAGCAGGAGTCATCGCAATTGCAGCTCAGTGCACAGAAGGCACCTTCGTGAGTTGGGTGCCCTATCTATTAAACTTGTTCCAAGTGGACTGCAAGGATGCACAGGACCTCGATATAGAATTCCATTATTCATGGCTACTCACCCTCGTAACCTTCATGGGATGGTGGGAACCAGAATATGTAGTTTTTGCTACTAGACCAGAGCCAGCGGGAGCAAGATATCTATTACTGAGATCCGGGCCACAGGCCAGGCATAAGAGAGAAAATGGAATCATCTTTGAAGCATACCTACAGGACATACAGGAAGTTATTAGACAATCATGGAGAATAACACCAGAGGTTGTCGCGCGATATGGGGACATCGCTAACTTCTGGGCTACACGTCAAGCCATGTGGATACAACCAAGACAGGATCCACATAAACAGTGGCTACCGATGCGCTACTGCATCAAAGAAGGTGATATAGATATGGTCATCAATGAATGGCCTGATGCACGGAGGATCCCATCCATTCCGCGGGAAGTACTGGAAGGACCCGCAGAAGGAGAAGTAGAGCAGGAAGAAACACAGCCTCTGCAAAACCAAGTGCCCAAGAAACCAAGGATGGGCCAAAACAAGCCGACTCAGGCAAATGAAGGGCCAAAGCCGATAAGGACCCAGAAGGGGCAGAAAGAGACCAATGAACAACCAAATCAAGCTAAGGGAGCGCAGGAGACCGTCCCAAAACCCAACACACAAGAACCAGGGGGAACTAAGAGACTATTTGTACAGGCAGCAGGCACGCATAAGAAATCAAAGGCAGAATGAGCATCACCGGACTACATGATCATGGAGGATGATGGAGAAATGATCGCAAGAATGGTTCAGGATTGTCTAGTAGAAGACTTCGATCACGCAGCACATCACAGGGACAAACTACAGAAAGAGATGGCAGAAATGGGACAGCTCCTTGGGACACTCAAGGAGGCCCAGAGAGAAAGTAGCAGCAGAGGCATAGAGCCATCGACAACACAAACCAATGAAAGAGTGGAGGTAGAAGAATGAGACCCATCCCTCCCAATGCCACACGCACACGCAACGATCTACATAAAATCGAGCATGTTACGAATGGATAAAATAGTGGGACAGACACCACTGAAAACTTTGGACCACATTCAATTGGTCTTGACATAGATGCCATCAAGGGCACTGTATAAATTACAGGTTAGCGTCGACCACGAGATGCAGTCTCGGGCACATAAAAACTTAGTCGAGATACAGAAAGAAACAAACCAGCGGGAAGCGATGGAAAAAGAGTATGATCAGGTGAAATCCGAAACTCAGACAGAGACAGAACGCAGGAAAGAATTGGAATGTAGAGTGGGAGAAATGTTTGGAAAATTTCCAAGCACTGCGCAAGGAAACGAACTCCCAACCGCAGAAAAGATCGACCAGATTGCGCAAGCAATTGCTCGATACCAGAAGGAGATCGAGGATATCCAAGAACAGCTGACACCAACAACTCCACCAGCAGTAAAGGAGAAAAGGAGACATGCAACAACAAGGCAACTACAACATATGGAGAAATAGGTTAGCACGGTAGCTGACTTGCTCGAGAAAGCAGCACAACTCTGGACAAGACTGGAGGAGGATCCACAGGTTCAACGCTGGGACAAGGAAGAGGAAAGGATCAATGCAACGATCCAAGAACTCAAATAGAGGAAAAAGACCATACCAATCCCAGAGCACATCAAGGGGATGCAAGAACTGAAGAAGATGCAGGTAGAACTTATCACTGCACAAACACAGAAACAGGAGCGTCAGGCTCAAATAGAACCATTACAGGAACGGTTAGTAGAAGTACTCGCATAGGTAGAAGCAGCTAGAACACAGATGGCACATACACAGGAAGAATGTGCAGGATTACTGAGTGACGAAGTGGCAGTTCAGGTAGTGGATACCATTAAGAAGAGGACCGCGCAGGCATTGAAAAAAGAAACAGAGCTGAGGAAAAAGTTCCAGACGATCACCGAGGAGATCGAGGCAGCTCTGAAGGATTAGGTGGTCGGGACGAGTCACATGTTAGTGTTGGGGGCCTGTTGGTAGTAGGCCTAAGTGGGAAAGAAAGTGTGCACAAAGAAGAATGACAACTGTAAGAACAATCATGGGAAAGAAAGCGTGCAAGAGGAAATCAACAACTGGCAGGAATCACAGCACGCGCGCATGCAAGGAGGAGGCGACAGCTAGAGGGAAGCAAAGCACGCATGCAGAGAAGGAATACCTAAGGACAGTAGGGTTAGGGTTTTTGTAAGGTTTTGTGTAAATCGCTGAAGAGCCCGATAGATATAAATATAGATACAGAGGTATCATAAAAGAGCTCGGTTGGGTTCGATTCGCTACCTATGAAAGTTCAATTGTTGTTATGTAATGTTTTTTATTAGAGAACCATTTTTTGTAAAGCGATTGAGCTAGAGAGGAGGAGAGAAGGTAGATCTTGAGGATTAGGTCACAGGCCCAAGAGCCTAGTGCGGTCTAGTTCACCTCATAGAGATCTTACCCATACAAGGAGAATTGTAAGCGCACAACGCGAGATTGCAGAACTACCATAATAAGAGAACCAAGAGCTAGATCTTTATGCTCGTAGCCCAGGAGGGGGTGAACCATGGTAATACTTGTGTAATGTGATGAATGCATGCATTTCTTTGTCATACTTTTATTGGTTAAGCATTGTGTAATGAATGAATGAGTTATTATATTGCTTGGTTAATTATTGTTGGGATATAACGAAAATATACCAGGGAAATCAAAATATAAAAGAGAATAACAATAGGTTGTAACACAAGTTAAGATAAATGGCTCAGAATACAGATCCCATATCTCATACTCAATCCTAGGCTGTAAACACCTGAGTTTTACAGCCACCCATTTAAAGCTATCTCGGGTGAGACTGTGCAGTGCATTCCTTGTACTGCGTTGCCTTCTGGTTTACCAGAAGGGTTGATAGTCTTAGGCTTTGTTGGTACCCTGAAATATATGAACCTTGGGTCAACAACGTAGGTAATAGGGAAGAGTAGCTCACTTAACCCAACAAATGTTAGTAAACCAACAACCACTCACAAGGGAAGGGAAGTGTGTTTCTGTAGAATGTCCACTCAATTGGGGCTATTTAGGAGAAAACTTGGATAACGGGGGGCAACAAGGGGAAACTGATGGGGGTTGACTACAGGGTAAAGGAGAAAGACTTGGCAGAATAGTGGAGTGTAAGTGGATTCCATTGTTTACTTCCAATGGAGTTGACTCCCTGAAAAGGCCTTCTCTGAGCCACTCTACCTCGTCCTCAGGATTCATTAACTTCATGACGTTTTCAGTTATGTCAGCTTTGGAAGATGAAAACATAGCGATATCACCTAAGAGCTCTAGCTGAGGATAAATGATTAATAAAAGTAAAATGAGACCAATCCCCGAGGCTTGTAGCAAACAACGAAATAAAACTCAAGTAAAGACAAAGGAGCTCTTTGAGAATGTTGAAGGAAGCGTCATAAACAAAGAAATAAGAAACAGCAAAGCGGGAATAGTTACCTAGAAGAGTAAACTAAAAGTGGCACTAGGGCCCAGGGGACCAGAGAAATGAAGAAACCTGCCTTAAAACAGAATGATACAGAAATCTTTGGAAGGAAATAAACTAAAAGCTTGAGGAAAGTCCAGGCACGACTTCATCCAGACACGATTTTCTAAGAACAAGGCTCAAGGTCTAGACAGAAAGTTCTCCTGGTTATTGCAGATCGACCATTGATGAATCTGAGGTTCCTGCCCTGTTCCATTTTGAATTTTCTCCTCGGCTCCCCCCCTCTGGTTCATCCACTTGCCACCATGAAGAGTACTTGATTCAAGGGGGCAGTGGACTTGTCTCATTTATACTCATTCTAGTTTGAACTTGTGATTACATAGTAGCTTACCAATGATCTTACTACTGCAATTAATAAGTGGTAGAGTAATTATGATTTTAATCATGACATGCCTATTACAAAAAAATGTATGAAAAAAATTATATACTTACGCTTTTCCTTTAGATTTGTGTTTAACTTAAAAGTGGGGTCCTTATTTCAAGGCGATAGGTAATGAATTGAAACCCATAGGATGTCATAGAGAAAGTAGAAATTAAATAATTTTCCAAATCAATAGACTTCCAAATTTCAATATACTTAAGCAAATCTTCAACATGTTGGAATTGTGTGACACACAAGAAATGTCTAATTTATTTACATTAAATTTCTTTTAGAGTTGTGTCCAAGGGACCTAGTGACTATGTGCAAACAAAATAATGTCTTATATAATACTAATACATACTCTGCACAATTATATAATACTAATACATACTTTGCACAATTGAAATAGGTTAGATAAGTATGGGTTATTTGTTGATGACTTGCTACCAGCAATGATGATTAGTGATCTTTAGAATAAATGCTAAAGTATCAAGTAATTAAAAACAAACAAAAAATATTTTTCTTCTAATGTGGAAAGTGTTTAGTTATGAGTATATCGGATATGTGTTAAGGGTTTGTTAATTGATGAGTTAGGGTTTAGCAGAATAGGTGTTGAGAGTGTTAAAGGCTAATGGTTAAGGGATAGGTTTGATAAGGGATCAATGGGTCAATGGTTAAGGGCAATTAATAATTAGCTAGGGGATAAAGTCAAACATTATCAATGGGTCAAGGGTGATGGCGTTGGGAAATAGTTAAGGGGTCAGGGGTTAGGTGCAACTAAAGAGTTAGGGTTAAGTGAGTAAGTGGTTGTTAATAAGTTACGGGTTAATGGGATACGAGTAGTCATTTTTTATCAACAAACAATCTCCTATGTGGATTAATGTTTGTGGGATATGCTTGTGGTTTATCCTTCCCCTCTCCCCCCTCTGTGTTATACAAAATAAAATAAAAAATCACTTGCAATACTCCATAGTACCCCATTCAAATGTTATCCTAAAAATTGTCATTTATAAGTCAAATACACCAAACATTTTTGTGTTTTGGAATTGCTCCTACTACATAAATACATATCTCTCTTTTGTTTTTTGTTTTAAAATAATTTGTGGTTTAAGACTCTGTCTTCTTATGGTGCTTCAAGGCTCAAGACTCAGATATATGAGCACTAATCATTTACACATGGAAATGCATAATCAAAACAAGTAACAATGATGAATAATATATAAAACTATATAGCTAGACTATAAAATATGCGCACAAGGAAGGACATGGAAGAAAATGTTAGTCTTGTATGTATTTTGTTTTCTTCTTTTTTTGTAGCTAGGGGAATCAGTAATTGTTGGGAGTCTCCCAAATGCTAGTTGGGGTCGAGCCTAACTGTTACCACTATAATCTTTGGGGAAAATGCACATCCTGCAAGCACACCTTCCATTTTAGGTGGGGTTCAAACTTGGGCCAAGTGCCCCAATATTGCATTGCGCTAGCACCTTATGGTGTGGGACACCTACCATTTGGCTCTAGCTAGCGAGCATTAGTCTTGTGTGTCTTAGCTCTTCATGAGATCAAGTAGCGAGGATCCATCCAATAGAGATTGATAATTACACAAAGTTCAAAGCATTATACTTGTAAGATGAGGGATTGGATGTGGTAAGACACGTTAACACATTCATTGGATATAATAAATTGTTTATACACTAACCTAACACACCTAACCCACATAATTAATGCACAAAATTACCCACCTACAACCCACACACCAAACTCAAGCATATAAGTGAGACACCTAATTCACACAAGAGATGAACATAAGTGCTACACCTAACCTACACACCTATCCACACACCTAATCCATACACCCACACACATAAATGACAAACTTAAATAAGTGATGCACCTACATCCCATGCACCCAACCTACATAGTTAATCCATGCACTTTGTTTGCATACGTAAGTGACAACTTAAGCAATGCAGTCACATACATAAGTGTGCACCTAACATAAGGGATGCACATATTATATGCACTTACCCACATGCTCACACACATAAACAACATGCCTAACTTTGTAATGTGTCAACTTGACTAGGGGGTTACATACCCAGGGTTCGATAGACTTTACCAACAAAACCTCATAGTCACCGACATATTCAATCTTCAAGGACTAAAGGAGGTCTCTCCTGAGATGCCATGAGAATCACATATACCATCTATCTTGTGTAGGGTGTGAAGAAATAAAACATACAAGAAACCTTCATGAACTAGTCAGTTAGTGATTCATAAATACCATGAGATACTATGTAGAATAATATAAAACATTCATACATTCAAGTTATAACTCATCAGATATAGAGATAAATGTGCTTCATGTTGTAGTCATTCATTCCATTCATTCAAAGCAGTGAGATACAATAGGATTGTAGCATGCTCAAGGTTCATTAACATTCAAAATAGAGATGATCCATGCGCTCGGGTCTTGATCTACTTTCTCTCTCATACATAAGAAAACCAAATATAACAAAAAGTGAAAACTAAGCATAACTTGAGCTCTGGCTCATCTATCTCTCACATAACAATGAAATTTCCCTTTACTGAAAATCCCAACCCTTACATATTTGCATGCATCCTCCCATATCTTCCACGGAGCGTGGAAATCATAACAAACTTGCCATCTCATCGATAACCTCGACCATGACCTTTCGGGTTGTTACAAAAACAATTACAATGATTCCTAGAGATATTTTTGGATCTGGATTGCATGAGGTTTCTTTAAGTCATTGTGCGACGTGCAAAATGGGTTGGCATCCACAATAAATCCTTGGATTGGTGCAAACGTTGAAACTTGGCGCCACACAATGCATGTTCTCAAGCATGCACGTGGTGCTGACTTGTGGAATGTGTGAAACCTCTACCAAACCTTAGGTGCCAACAGCCCCCCAACACTATTAGTTGGCTCATACTTGAGCCAATGACATTGTTTGGTCGACAACTCTTGAATGAATTTGCTAGATCCATTTGTTGGACTTAGTGGGACATGTTCAACGATTCCTATTGAGGTAGAATCTATCGAGCTTGGTCGATCTTTCTGTAATGTGTAAGCTATGGAATTTTTCAACGATCCCCTGGATATTAGATGAGAATGAGGCTCTCCATATTCAGGATCTCAACTTATCGCTCGTCGATCTCTATCTAGACTGTTTGAGAATAGATTTCTTTCAACATATGGTCAAGAATCACCTTCACCATCTAGACCAAGTCCTTCCCATTGTACTTGGCACTATCACCCCAGTGACCTCTAGGTCACTTGATAAGGTGATCTTTCCATCATTCATAGCCTTTGTCTTCTTTGTGTCTCTCTCGGGTTTGTTGATACCGTTGAAAATGAGGAGAGATGCACATGATAGGAGGGGTAGCCCATGGAGTCAGACTGCCAGAATAAAAAATAGTGTTGATCCATGGCAGTGGGATCACCAATGCTTGACCCTTGGGCTCTGGGGTGACCTCCACATATGCGTCGAAGCACATTTTAGAGAATTTTTTGGCAACTCAATGGTTGTAGTTGGCGAATTGTAGGATGGGACCCCTGCCCAGGAGACAGACCCAAACATGCAACTCTCTTGGGGATTCAATTGTGGATCATTGGGCCTCATATGTGAACTGTATCTGATTATGTACCTCTTGCCCATTGGAAGTATCCATCATTCTAGGGAATTCTCGGTTGAAATTGAATTCCCAACAATGCTCGCTCCTCGAGTCATACATTTTGTCTTACCGATGATCCTAAATCTGTTGTTGAGACTCTCTATTTGCAGTGGTCAAATCTTAGCGAAGGAATTGGCACTAGCTATAGGGAATATAAATAGCCACGGATTGGTATCTAGCATGGCCACTTTCTCTACTAAGGAGGATTTTGGATGACTTGGTATATCTACTGGGATGATTTTTCCTAATTCGCTTATTGTCTGGATCCGAGGTGTCCCTGACTGTACTGTACCGCTAGGACATGTTGTCATAGATATTTATGTTCCTCATACCTATGTGAATTGGTCGAATCAGATTTCTTGACTCTTCATTGTTTTCAACCACCATGTGTCCCATACTCCATCTGTGCGAACTTTTTGTCATGTCTGGTACACCATATGTCAGTCATTACTTCACCCAACTAGTTGAATCTTTGAAATATTTGTACGCAACATCCTGTGATGTCTTCCTGAATCACCTGAATTTTTCGTATCCGGTTATTTTCTGGATAATTGAACTTACCCTTATCTCTACTTACCTACTCCCACCCTAAGCTAACTGGGAAATTGTTTGTCCATTTAGAGTGCAGTGGACCCATGAGGGCCATAATATACCGATGGGCACCAACATATTCAATCTTCCAGGACTAAATAAGTTCTCACCCGAGGTGCCATGAGAATCACATAGACCATCAGTCTTGTGTAGGGTGTGAAGGAATTAAACATAAAGGAAAACTTCGTGAACTAATCAGTCATTCATTCATAACTACCACAAGCTATTGCGAAGAATAATATAAAACATGCATACATTCAAGTTATAACTCATCAAATACAGAGATAAGTGTGCTTCATGTTGTATTCATTCATTTCATTCATTCAAAGCAGTGAGATAAAATAGGCTCATAGCCTACACAACGTAAATTAACATTCAAAACAGAGATGAGCCATGTGCTTAGATCTCAATCTACTTTCTCTCTCATACATAAGAAATTCAAGCATAACAAGAAGTTAAAACTAAGAATAACTCAAGCTTTGGCTCGTCTATCTCTCACTTAACAATGAATTGTCCCTTTAATGAAAATCCCAACCCTTACATATTAGCATGCATCCTCCCATATCTTCCATGGAGCGTGAAAATCATAACAAACTTGCCAACTCATACATTACCTCAACCATGACCAGTGACCAGTCGGGTTGTTGCAAAAAGAATTATAATGATTCTTACAAATCTTTTCGGATCCAGCCTGCATGTGGTTTCTTTAATTCCTTGTGCATAGTACAAAATGGGTTGGCGCACACAGTAAATCCTTGGCTTGTTGCAGATTTTGAAACTTGGCATCGCGCAATGCATGTTCTCAAGTGCACGTGCAATGTTGACTTGTGGTGCGCATGCAACCTTTTCCAAACCTTAGGTGCCAACACAATGCACTTGACTTATGCACCTACACATGCATCTAACCCATGCACATAATGCATACACCTAACCCACATATGTAAGTGATATACATAAGTAATCCACTCACTCACAAAAGTGATGCCCCAACCCACACACCCACGCATATAAGCAACACATCTAACATAAGTGATGCACCTAATCCTCATACACAAGCAATGCACTCACACAGATATGTGACACACCTAACATAAGAAATACATGTAACTTATGCACCTACCCCACACCCACACACATAAGAAACACACATAACATAAGTAACATAATTGATCTACACCCACCCTCATACATATGTAATGTGACAAAAATGTGTTAACATGCATTGAAGCTCAGAGCCACAACTTTTCAATTGTAGCTTGGAATTGTGACTTCAAGTATGTATTGGAAAGATTGGAATGAGCTTTACAATGTGAAGGGGCAAAATGATGCAAAATAAGGGAAAAGGAATTCAAAAGGACACAAGCATATGTCAAAAGATCTTAAAAGGATGCAAAACAGAGGAGTAAAGGATGTATAAAGGATGCATCGTGACACAAAAAAGATACAAAACAAAGGTAAAAAGGTCCAACAATTTTCAAAGAGGACACATAAATAAATGTAAACAACATACAAAAACACTCAAAAAGGGTGCAAAAAGGTTGAAAGCTTTTGCAAATGAGACACTACATATATGCAAAATTCAAAAAAAGATGCAACATAAAGGACCCTAGAAAACTCTTGTGCAACCTTTTTCCCAATTTGCATTAAAGGGAATGAAATTAAGAACTTTGCAAGCTTGTAATATAGTAGTGCTTATTGAATCGAGAGTATCGAAGTGCATCTACAACCCATTATGATAGAGATGTTGTCACATTTGACACATAGCTAATGTTTACATATTGACTTCAAAAAATATATAATAGTATAACAAATAATAGCAATAATATATACGTTAGCCAAATATAAATACAAACATAAACAAAAGCATTTATATATATATGAAAAAAAAGATTTGATATGTACACCTAATACTTACTCTTAAACATTCACAAATATACTTACTCTTAAAGTTTAATAGCCACATGGCATAAACATCATGCTCCTAATGTGAAATATACCCTAATATATGGGTTAATAATGGATGATTAGCACACCCTTGGAGGGGCACGAATTATGATGGCATTTGGAGAGGAACAAATCTCCTTAATTAACATTTCACTTAATTTACATAAATCACCATCAACTCCACTCCATCACACTTTCATTGACCATGCACGAAATTTTAAGGATATGTTATTGAGACTGCCAAATCATCTAACACTATTGATGCACCTTTTAAGCCCAATACCAAATACATACTTTAATACTAGTTTTAAAAAGCTACCCATAGACTTCATATAAACATAAGCATGACACATGTGAAGTGGTTTACCATTTTCTAAACTCATTGCCATCAATCTTAGAGCTTGATCTTGTCAATGTCCGTGTTGGTCAATGTAGCCAAGTCCATCGATGCTACCATTAAGCTAATGTTTCCCACAATACCGTATTCTAGGCTTGGGCTCAATGCTATTTGTGGCTTTAGGATTACAATTTGATACCCCTTCTCTACAACCTTGATATTATTGAGTGTTTTATTTTTCCAAAAAATTTAGATAAGCTTCCATTTTTTTTATCACTACCTAGTTTTCACAAATCTCATTGACTTTAGGTTGGGACTTGCAACTTCACTACTATTTATCTTTCTCTAAATTATTTTCACCCACATCAATAAAACCAAGTATATGTATCTTCTTTTGTGAAGACATTTCATGTCATAAAAGGACTATGTAACTAAGTTCATTAAAAAAACAAATGGAAATATATATATATATATATATAAGGTGGCAAAACCCATCTTAAATTAGTTGTCCACTGACAGTGAGGATAGTCATCATTGATTGCTATCAACAAATGTAGTTTAACTCGTCATTGTTTTTCAAGGAAAACCATACCACCAGAAATGACCCAATGGTGATATGCAAGGAGGTAAACTTTCACTCATGTCAGATGCCTTTGGGTCTTGGGTCGTTAACCTATTTCCTTACATCTAGGTAAAATGAACTCTTAGCCAATCAAAAGCAGTTTCAGGTCTTACTCTAGGACCACGAAGTAGTTTCAACCTAGATAATATTTGCAAGAAAGTTGGTGTCTTGTTATCATTGTTGAGGCTTCAATAGTAGGGTTATGTGCTTTCAAGTAGCATTTAACCTTAGTCTCGTATATAAGATTAGATACTACTCTCGATTGTAGTTTAACCTTTTGCCCATGAAACAATCCACTTCTTATAATCTCACCAATTTATTTCTTATTTTTTTAATTTGACACTTTCAAAAATAGTATCACTAGTCAAGAGACACCTTTGAAAGAAAAATGATAAAAAAATAGTATTTGATATATGTTGTTCTAATCAATTAGCTAGACCAATTGTTGATTATAATGTCCAGTGACCAAAATGATTTAGATATGTGTATGGGACACATTGTTCATCTAAAGAAAAAGTGTAGTCTTTAAATCAACTCGATTCTTAGAGTGATAGGTAGAGAAGAAAGTGGAACGAAAAAACCTCGAATAGTTTTCCCCTCGAAAGAATGATGAGCAGAAGCAATGCCTTCACAATATATTGGATAATAGCACAAAATAGTTGAGGAGGCAGGTTGTTGGGTGAGGTCACAACAAAAGCTAGGAGACATGGGTCATTTTCCACTAAATCAAGAAGTTATGGTCCCAACAGGTCAAAAAAATGGAGGTAAAAATCGACTGTCCAGCCATCTCGACCCAGGATTTTATCCTTTGAAAAAATTTTGAGAGCAGCCAGAACTTCCTGAAGTGTACAAGTTTTTCCAGGAGTGAAGATTCCTCGACTGTGACTGTATGCGGGAAGAGTTTGGCAACCAATACCTGCGAAGGATAGTCAGCTTGTGTTCTTGACTTATAGAAAGATTTGAAAAAGGTAGATGCCGCAGATTTGATCTCTTGTTGGTCTGTAATAATAGTGTCATTATCATCTGTAATGTCCCATATGTGCTTCTTATTTCTAGAGTCACTGGCAAAATGATGGAAGTATGCGTTATTCAGATCGTCACATTTAACCCAGGTAGCTTTACTGCGCTGCCTCCAAAGGGCTTCATCGGCCAGAAGGATTTTGTTTCTTTCTGCTTCAAGATGTTTGATATGCTTGTGTAAGTCCCCATCCTGCCCAGGCAGTGAGTCAAGGATGTGTAGATCGGATGGTCTTTGTTCCAACTCATGGAGAATAAGAATCGAGTGTTTAGCCTTCCCCTCTCCCACTCTGTGCTATAAAAAAAAAGTTTCACTCAAAGTACTCCATAGCACCCCATTCACATGCTATCTTAAAATGCCCTACAAATCAAATACACCTAATATTTGTGCATTTTGGAATTGCTTCTACTATATAAGTACTTCCCTCTCTTTTGTTTTTAATTTCAAAATAAGTTTTTGGTTTAAGACTCTGTCTTATTATGGTGTTGGGAGCCTCAAAACTCAAAGATGTAAGCAACAATCACTTACACATGGAAATGCATAATCAAAACAAGTAGCAATGGGGAATAAAATATAAAACTATATATCTAGATTATACAATATGCACACAAGAAAGGACATGGAAGAATGGGTTATTATTTTGTGTCTTTTTTTAGCAACCAAGGGAATCAATAGTTGTTGGGAGTCTCCTAGTCACTAGTTGGGGTCGAGCCTGGATGCTACCACTATAAGCTTTAAGGTGGATATTAATCCCACAAGCACACCATTCGATTTAGGTGAGGTTTGAACTTGGGCCAAGATGCCTCAATATTGCAATGTGATGGCACCTTACAGTGTGGGACACTTATCATTTGACTATAACTAGCAGGCATTAGTCTTGTGTGTCTTAGCTTTTTATGAGAACAAGTATTAAGAATCCATCCATATAGAGATTGATAAGTACACAAATTTCAAAGCATTGTACTTTTAAGATGATGGATTGAATGTGGTAGGACATGTTAACATATTCAATAGATATAATAAATTTCTCACACACTGACTTTATACAACTAACCCATGTACTTAATGCACATAATTACCCACCTACAACCCACACACCAAACTCAAGCATACACACATAATTCACACAATCAATGAACATAAGTGACACACCTAAACTCATGCCTAATCCATACACCCACACACCTATCCTCACGCCTAATCCATGCACCCACACACTAAAATAAGTGATGCACCTGGATACCAAGCACCTAGCCCACACAACTAATTATGCACTTAATCCGCATACATAAGTGACAACTTAAGCAATGCAGTCGTGTACATAACTGATGCACCTAACATTACAGTTGCACATACTATATGCACCTACCCACATGCTCGCACACATAGATGACATGCTTGACATCCACAATGCACTTGACTTGTGCACCTACACATGCATCTAACCCATGCATGTAATGCATACACCTAACCCACATATGCAAGTGACACACATAAGTGATACACTCGCTCACAGAAGTGACTCACCTAACCCACACATGCACACATATAAGTAACACACCTAACCCTCGTACATAAGAGACACACTCACACAAATAAGTGACACACTTAACATAAGCAACACACATAATATGTGCACCTGCCCCACACCCATGCACATAAGAGACACACTTAATGAAAGCAATTTAACTAATCTGCACCTACCCACACACATATGTAATGTGAAAAAATGTGTTAACCTGCATTGAAGCTTGGAGCCATAGTTTTTCAATTGTAGCTCAGAATTGTGACTTCAAATATGCACTAGAAATCTTGGAATGAGCTCTACAATGTGAAGGATAAAAATTGGTGCAAACGAAGGGAAAACAAATTAAAAGGACACAAACATATGTGAAATTATCTTAAAAGGATACAAAGTGAAGGAGTAAAGGATGCGCAAATGATGCAACATGACACAAAATAGATGCAAAAGGATGCAAAACATAAGCCTGCATAAAAGGCCAACAAATATGCAAAGAGGACACAAAAGAAGATGTAAACGATATGTAAAAACACTCAAAATATGCAAAAAGGTTGAAATATTTTGCAAATGAGACACTATATAGATGCAAAATTTAAAACCAAAAAAAAAATAAAAGATGCAAAAGTGGATGCAAAAAAAGGAGCCCCGAGAATTCTTGTGCAAACTTTTTTCCAATTTTCATGAAAAGGAACATAAATAAGAACTTTGCAAGTTTGCATTATAGTGGTGCTTATTGCACTAAGAGTAGTGAGTGCATCTACAACCCAATTTGATAGATATATTGTCACATTTGTCACATGGGTAATGCTTAGACGTCGGCTTAAAAAAATAGAATACTTATAACAAATAATATATAATATATATGTTAGCCAAATATAGGTACAAACAGAAATAAAAGTATTTCTATATATATGAAAGAGAGGGATTTGATATGTACACCTAATATAAAAGTTGTTATACAAAGAGATAAAAAGAGAGATACCATATTTATACATAAATAAAAATAATGTTGATATAATAGCTACATAGAAATATTGTTACTCGTTTCTCCCTTTGTGTGTAAATATATTTTAAATGATAAAAAAAAAAACTACACTTTAAGAGATTTAATCCCTCTCTGTACTTGACTAATTCAGAGTTAAGATGGATCTACATTGATTACATCATCACGTAAGTATGCGAGAGAAAATGTCCTTATTTCTATGCTATATAAATTCAAGAGATACAAAAAAGTATTACCTCATGTTATTAGTTTTGCAATATTTGAGATTTACCTTTTTTATCACTACAAAGTTGTTTCACATCACAACCTTATTACACCATGTTAGTTGCTTATCCAATTCAAGACTCAAGTAGCAAATGTATCTTTTTAATTTTAATTTTCCTTTAATCTTGCCAAGAAAGGCTACACAAATTCTTGGCATATGAAGGTTGCACCATCTTTGCATCCTCTTAACATGAGTACTGGCAATCTTTCACCAATCAATATCCATGTTATCATTCTCAAGTATTTAAAAGTGAT
>SNQJ01S0023993.1:0-22070 GCA_010110895.2 Picea sitchensis
TGAAGTTATCAGAGGAATTTATTTTGCAAGTCACAGGGATACCTCAGGGTGGCAAAACATGGTTCAAGAATTAGAGGATCAAAGGAGAAATCTGGAAGGACTTTCTCAAAGACCCAACACGATAAGCTAATTGGAAGAAATGTATGGCCATATCTACATTAAAAAATAAATGGCATGATATTCTGTTCATCCTACAAAAATACGTAACCCATGAAGGAAGGCACGGGTTGTAAATGTGTTGAACCCGCACATAAAATATCTAGCTATCAAATGACATACACAGTTTGCAGAGAAAATACGAGAAAAGAGAATCAAGAGAAAAAGAATGGAAGAATTCTCATTAACCAAATGAATGAATGATAATTTACACATGATATACTCTTTATAATTCAACTAATGCGTATGGGAGGAGAAGACAATGTGCCATAGTGGTGGTCTAGAGTGATCTGGACACACACCAACATTTACGGGAGTAAACAGCCACCTAGTCTAGTCTCTCTGGTAGTTATGTGAGTTAACTGCCACCTAGTATGAGTTAACTAGCCTCTTAGTCTTCAGTTAATTGACTGAAACAGAGAGAAGTGATGAGGAGATAAGGGAATCATGAGTAATGCACTAGCCTGGTGATGATCCCAAGGATAATGTGCATTAGCTGGTGATGATCCCAATGTTGCATGGTGATGATCCCAATGTGGCATCTAGACTCCATTCAATTGATCAAACTGAAGTGTGAACTAAAGAGAATACTCTCCTAGAGGAATATTCTCCCTAGACTATAGGATATTTAATAATGACTAGTAAACATAGGGAAAACCTTAGGTAAAATAATTCCTAAGTGTGTGTGAAGTATCTCCAACACCCCCCCTGAACATCACTATAGTGAAAATAAAGAATGGGTCTTGGCAACGAGGCCATGTTAGGTACCCAAATACAAAAGATACACTAAAATAAATGAGGAAAGAGGGAAAACTTCATGGGAACCCCCCCTCTCAAAGTACAATGTATGTAAAACAAGGAACTGACAGTTGCTAGGAAACTATGTCCTTCACTCCAAGACGACTGCGCAGAGAATGGAATTTCTGCTCAGTGAAGGTATTGGTGAAGATGTCTACAGTCTATTCTGCTGAAGGAAAGAACTGCAGGTCAATGATCCCCTCATGTACTAAGTTCCATATGTAGTGCATGTGGATATCGATGTGCTTCGTTTGTTGCCTCTGAACTGGATCTCTGCATAACTTCAGAGTACTATGGTTGTCACACTAGATGACGATCGATCGATGAAACTGAATGCCCAAATCAATGAGAAAATGTTTTAGCCACATAGCCTGAATGGTTATGTTAACTACCCCTCTGTACTTTGCCTTGAATGAAGATAGAGTAATAACAACCTGCTTCTTGCTCGACCAACATATAGGCTCAGAACCAAGACTAAGTGAGTAACCATATGTGGACTTGAGATCAATGCTATCACCAACCCAGTTAGAATCAGTGAACCCAATGAGGTCCAATGTAGAGTTTGCTACATAGTCAATCCCAAAGGYGATGGTGCCCTGTATGTATCGAAGGATACACTTTGCAACCTTCCAATGTAGCTCATGCGACTCCTGCATGAACCTGGAGACTGCTCCAACTGCATAGGAGAGGTCTGTTTTGGAGTGTGTGAGATACAAAAAGCTCCCCACTAGCTTTCTGTACAGTTTGTTGTCAACCAATGGAGTGTCCCCACCATCCTCAAGTCTGAGTCCTGATAGGAAAGGAGTCGGGGAAAACTTGCAGTCTGTCATGTGAAATCTCTCAAGGAGATCTCTTGCATACTTGGTCTGAGAAAGTTTGATGCCTGATGCATCCTGGCTGATCTCGAGTCCAAGGAAGAAATGTAACTGACCCATGTCCATCATCAAGAACCTGTCATGCAAAATCCTCTTGACTGTAGAAATCGCTAAAGTCGAGCAACCGATGATCAACAAATCATCAACGTACAAAACTAGGAGTAGAAGTGAATCAACCATCCTGAGCATGTAAATATTCGAGTCTGAATTACAACGTACAAAGTTCTGTGACCACAGGTAGGGGTCCATCTTGTCATACCATGCCCTCGAGGCCTACTTGAGGCCATAAAGAGACTTCTTTAGTCGACAGACCAAAGATGAATCCTGCATAATTCCCTGGGGCTTCTCCATATAAATCGTCTCAGAGAGATCTCCGTGAAAAAATGCATTCTTCATGTCCATCTAATGGACTTCCCATCCTTTGGCTGCCGTAATGGAAAGTGCCAAACATATGGAATCCATCTTCGCTATTGGAGTGAAGATCTCATTATAGTCAATACTGTGCACTTGCTGAAATCCTTTGGCAACTAGCCTGGATTTGTATCTGCTAACATGTCCATCTACTGCGCTCTTGGTTATGTATACCCATTTTCACTTGACAAGTTTTTTTCCTGAAGGAAGGGGAACCAGATCCCAAGTCTAGTTCTCGAGGAGGGAGTTTGATCCAAATTTTAGGGCGTATATGGTCTAAATTTGGATGCAAAAGTCATAAAACTATTAAGTTAATAGATTACCCATGTGGATCAAGGAGATGCCCACTTCCTCATTAATTAATTGGGCTAAAAGGTTGCCCATATGGGTCAAAGAGAGTCCTGCCTCTCCATTATTGTATTGGGTTTTATTTTCCACTACTTAGTTAGTTGAGTAGTTAGATATATTATTATAATAATATAGACTAATTTAATGAGCTCTTTACATTATTGTATTGGGTTTTATTTTCCACTACTTATTTAGTTGGGTAGTTAGATCTATTATACTAATAATAGAGACTCATTTAATTAGTTCTTTTTTACTTTTTCCAATGAACCATTTTGTAATGCTATATAAAGGCCTGACAAGCCTTCTCATAATATTAAGTTACTCATTTTGAATTCTCTCATATTTTCTATTGTTCATTGTGAGATTAATTAGCTCTGAGTGATTTACTAGTAATTAGTTTTAGAGGTGAGGCTCCTCTTTGAGCCTCACCTCCAAAGTACTTCATTTACATGTTTTTTTTTATGCTTCTTTTCATGCAATATTGGAACGTCTAAGCTCCTCCTCTCTCGACATTCAAGCCATCTAGATCTCAGCCCCCGAGATCAAGATCAATGGTATCAAAGCCAGGTTTGCTCTCCATCAAAACAAGGGTTTGAAGCATGCTGCGGGTTAAAAAATTTGCAGCAATCACCAACCTCCTTTTGGTACTATAGGAATCCATTTGTCGGGCCATACATTGTAAGCATCATATTTGGTCCACACACACAACAAGGTTTTTTTTACCCTCGGATCTTCGTTCACCATTACAAGGAGAACCATACATTGATTCACTACATCCATACATGGATTCACTACATCTATACATGGATCCAATACATCCATTGGTATGCAACATTTTCAAAAAAATTGCAGCGTGTCCATGCTGCCCACGGTGGTTCCACAACCTCTACAACAACCAATACTTCTCTACAAACCCTTGACATCCTTTGTGGCCCTCTACACTCATGCAACTTCAAAGAGGTGTTGCGACCTCTACACATCATTTCAGAGGCTCTACCATATCTCATTGGAAATATCTCTTCAATATCTCAAATGGTTATTTCACAAAATCTTATTTGGCTTCCTGGTTTGAGAGATATCATCGATTGAATCTTAGCATGTATTTGACCCAAGGAGGCCGCGTGTACCACCATATTTAACATGATTTTTCTCCATGATTAGAAAAATATAGAAGGAGTTCCACATATGGCTGGAAATATCTCTTCAAGATATCAAATGGGTATTTCACAGAATCACATTTGGCTTCCTGGTTTGAGAGATATCATCGATTGAATCTCAACGTGTATTTAAACCAAGGAGGCCGTGCATACCACCATATTCAAAGGTATTTTGATCCCTTCTTAGGAAAACACAGAAGGATTTCTACATATTTATGGAAATATATCTTCAATATTTCAAATGGGTATTTTGCAGAATTTCATTTCGTTTTCTGGTTTATGAGATATCTTTGTTTGAAACAGTACATGTATGTAACTAGCGTGGCCGCACACCCTTCAAATTCAGCCTGGTTTTTCTCACTCCATGGGCCACATCAGAACAAGTTCCACATACCTATGGAAATCTCTCTTCAGTATCTCAAATGGGTCTTCGACGGAATTGGATTTCATCACCTGTAGCAAAAGTAATGAATATATTTATAGAAGGATATTCATAACCCCCAAAGTCACGATTTTTCCATATTTTTTTTTAAATTTTGGGATTTTATTAAAATTTCCTTATTTTTCTACCCAAGTACAATGCCTTCATCAACTGGGTTATGGGTAAACCACACAAAACCCTTCTCTTCATTGGGTATTTTCACATTGTAATTATAATGGTTTGATAAAGGGGTTTCTCTTTTTAGTATGGGTGAAATGATGGGGACCATCATTTTCTAAGGGGGGAGGAATTATCTGAATTTTAGGGGGTATATGGTCTAAATTCAGATGCAAAGGTCATAAAGCTATAAATCTAATAGATTGCCCATGTGGATCAAGGATTAATTGGGCTAACAGGTTGCCCATATGGGTCAAAGAGAGTCCCACTTCTCCAATATTGTATTGGGTTTTATTTTCCACTACTTAGTTAGTTGGGTAGTTAGATATATTATTATAATAATAGAGACTAATTTAACGAGCTCTTTACATTATTGTATTGGGTTTTATTTTCCACTACTTAGTTAGTTGGGTAGTTAGATCTATTATACTAATAATAGAGACTCATTTAATGAATTCTTTTTGAGTTTGTCCAATGGATCATTTTGTAATGCTATATAAAGGCCTAGCAAGTCTTCTCATAATATCAAGTTACTCATTTTGGCTTCTCCCATATTTTCTATTGTTCATTGTGAGATTAATTAGCTCTGAGTGATTTACTAGTAACGAGTTTTAGAGGTGAGGCTCCTCTTTGAGCCTCACCTCCCAAGTACGTCATTTATATGTTTTACTTATGCTTCTTTTTATGCAATATTGACACGTCTAAGCTCCTTCTCTCTTGACATTCAATCCATCTAGATCTCATCCCCTAAGATCCAGATCAAAGTTGTACTCCTCCTGCATGGCAGATTACCAAAAGGGATTTCCAGTAGCCTTTCCATAGGACTATGGATTTGAAGACTGAGCCAAGAAAGGATGCATGGGTGGCATTGATCCGGTGGAAGTGAGTGCAAGAGGAGGCTCCTCAGAATCAGATCAAGTCCTCCTAGTATCAGTTGGATCCCCAACAAGAGCCCCTACATCCTGAAGAGTATTCTTGGCATAGTTGGGCCTCTTCTCTGGATTTGCATCTACATTTCCATGCAATGACTCTGCATATGACTGTACTAACTCAGTATTTGAATCATCTGAATCCTCTGAATCATAACTCTCATTTGAAGAAGAGTCGGCATGTGCATGCTCATAATCTATGACAGGTGGAAGACTAAAAGTGTTTGCATGCAGCTGCTGAGGTACATGCGAGACACTTTCCTTGAATTGGACACTAAGCTCAATGATGAACCGATCTAAGGAAAGATCAATGAGTTTGTATCCCTTCACACCGTTGGGGTATCCAACAAAGATACACTCTGTGCTCTATGGATCAAATGATTTCCTCTTCTGAGAGGGAATCCTGGCCCATGCACGAGAACTGAATATATGAAAGTGGGTCACTTCTAGTTTGAGGCCACTCCAAGCCTCGTAGGGGGTCTTATCCTTGAAAAAACTATGGGGAGATCTGTTTTGGATGTAGGTTGCACAATTAAGTGCTTCATCCCATAATCTTCGTGGAAGTAACTTTGCATGTAGCATGCAAGATTCCATCTCTTTCAGAGATATATTTTTCCACTCAACAACTCCATTTTGCTACAAAGTATAAGGAATTGTGTTCTGCATATGAATCCCGACCTCATGACAAAGATTTTGTATCTCATGATTGAAAAAATCTCTCCCGTTATCGGTTCAAAGGAATTTTATCTTCTTTCCTAACTGTGTTTCAACAAGGGATTTGAAATCTTTGAGGTGTTGAAAGACCTATGATTTTTTCCTAAGAAATAAAATCCATGTGAAGCGTGAGAAATCATCAACAAAAATGAGCACATACCTTGCTTTACTGATAGATGAATGCAGAAAAGGGCCCATGAGGTCACTATGGATCAAATCTAAAGGAGAGGAAGCCTTCTGAGTCTTTCCTTTGTCAAATTTCTCTTGAGGGTGTTTTCCAATAACAAATCCCTCACAAATTACTTTGGAGAAGTGGATGTTAGGTAGACCATAAACCATTCCCTGCTTGTTAAGGTGTTGCATATATCTGAAATTTAATTTCCTGAACCTTTCATTCCATATCCTACTTCTTTCATTAGCATGGGTAAGCAGTAATGCAAAATCTGGTTTGATAAATTCAAAAAATGTGTAGAGTCTGGATTGACGATTTACCTCACCAGTAGAAACCCTGGAATTGGTTTGCATATCATAGATATCCACTGCATCAGGTGTGAATATGACTGTCTTTGTGGTTCCTGAGTTTGTCGTATGATACACAGAGAGAAGATTGACAAAATTTTTGGGAACATGTAGCACATTCTCTAAGATTTCGTTTGTGAGTTCAATTCTTCCTTTGCTAGTGACCTCGATTGGAGAGTTGTCCCCCATCAGAATAGGAGGACCTTTTCATGTGTGCAATGCAGAGTATACTTATTTTGTGTCTACCATGTGGTGTGATGTACCTGAATCTATGATCCAAGCATCAAGAGAGGAGCTGATGGAAATCAAAGCATGGCTAGAATTTTCTTTCTTGGGATTCTGATATTTTGGCTTCTTCTTCTTGGCACCCTCGAGGATACAATCTCCAAGGTTGTTTTGTTGAAGTATTTGGGCCATTTGATCTATCTGTTTATGCATACATGCATATTCTGGATGGAATCCTTTATGGAAGTAAGTGCATTTATCCCTTTTTCTTCCCTTTCCACCTTTGGATCCAGAGGCATCGTTGAAGGGTTTTGAATACCCCTCCTTCTTTGGATTTGCATATGCTTTCCTTTTATATTTTTATTTAGATTTCTGATTTTGATGACCACTACCATCATGCACCGTAAGTGCATGCGCCTTTGGGCCTTTTATTTTTCTCATGTTGATAAGCTTGTTCTTCTCTTGTGTCAGAGATTTAATAAAGAACTCAAGAGAGGGAATCTTCCAGGTGGATCCAGAGGTGAGCCTAACTAAATGAAATGTGGATACAAACACTGAGTATTCCATACCAAGTTTGTAGAGATTGGTAAGAACCATTTATTTCTCCTCCTTAGATTTATCAACCCCGCAACCCTTAAGTTGTGACAACAAATCCTTATATTTGGTAAAAAAATATTGGAGATTGTCGAATGTTTTTGGATCCAAAGTGAGAAATTACACCTCGAGCATGTGTCCCCTCATCTCGTCCTATTTTCCAAAAATATCTTCCATGGTGGTTTAGGTTTCATTAGGGGTTTTACAGGAGGATATGAGAAAAATAAGTTTAGGAGAAATGAGACTACAAATAGTTCCAAACTCTTCATCCATTAGATTCAGATACTTGGATTTTTCTATGGCTGATGTGGGTTCGATCGCTGTGTCCATGGTTAACCTGTATAATCCTCTACCTCAAACATGCACTATCATATTCTCCTTCCATGCAAATAAATTGTACGATGTAAGAATGAATTCTTTTGGAAATTCTATTTTTCTGTTGTCTTCAATCTTTGGCACCTGCAAAAATAATATGGTGTGTCTTTTTACTAGCAATCCATTGGATTTGATACCATGTAAATGTGTTGAACCTGCACAAAAACGATCTAGCTAGCAAATGACATACACAATTTGCAGATAAAATATGAGAAAATAGAAATATGAGAGAAACAATGGAACAATTCTTATTAACCAAATGAATGAATGATAATTTACACATGATATACTCTGTTTAAATCAAATAATGCACACTATAGGAGAATCCAATGCATCATAGTGGTGATCTAGAGTGATTTGGACACACACCAGCAGTTACAGGAGTAAAATGCCACCTAGTCTAGTCTCTCAGGTAGTTAAGGGAGTTAACTGCCACCTAATCTGTGTTAACTGGTCTCTCAATCTTTAGTTAACTCACTGAAGCATAGTGAAGTGAGGAGGAGATCAGGGAATCATGAGTAATGTGCTAGTCTGGTGATGATACCAAGGACAATGCTCATTAGATGGTGATGATCCCAAGGCTACATGGTGATGATCCCAATGTGGCATCTAGACTCCACTCAACTGATCAAACTGAAGTGTGAACCGAAGATAATATTCTCCTAGAGGAATTTTCTCCCTGGACTATAGGGGACTGAATAATGACTAGTAAACATAGGGAAAACCTTAGGAAAAAAAATTCCTAGGTGTGTATGAAGTATCTCCAACACAGGTTGGTGTTTATTATCATCTCAGACTGCTTAAGAATTTTGGAAAGGGGTACGAGTTAGATGTTCCTTTTTATTTAATGAATAGTTTGAAGAAAATGGATTTAGCTATACAACATAACCCCGGGATTTTATAGGGTAGTTCATTTCATTTCAGTTTGATAAAGATGTTGGTTGAAGCTAGACTTCAAGAATATAATGAAAATCGGGAGAAATTCCTAACTCATAATTGTTTTGTTAAGGATCCAGAACAACAAGAGGCCAAAGGGTCGAAATGAAAAAGTACCAAAAACAATTTTTTTGGTACAAAGCCAAGGGTTTCAAAGTTGGAAATCTTAGAAACAAAAGGAGATATCCTTGAAGTTCCCAAGTTGGAAAATATAGAACCAGAAGACGAGGAAGTGGATAATGCTGAGGAAAATAAGGTTACAAAACCAGAGAAGAAAAGCAAGACACCAAAGCCTAAGGAAACATTGGAGAAAAAGAAGAGCATACAACATAAGACATAAAAATAGGTCATGGCTTCAAACCCTGAACCTAAAAAATCTAGAGGACGAACTCAAGGAAGAACACCAAAGGAAATTAATAAAGTCAAGGACATCAAATTGAAGATAGAAGATAAAAATTCAAAATCTTGTGAACTAGGAGGCATAATAGAGGCTGTACAAAATAAGAAAAGGAAGATAGAGGCCATCATGCCTGGAAAAACCAGGAGTATGATGAAATATTTAGCTACAGAACAACATGATAGCAACCAAGCTCAAGACAAGGAAGTCATTGAACTTGAATAATTTGATAAGGAGTAGCCAAATAGTGTGAAGATGACAAATCCAAATAAAAATATTAGGTATGAATCATTTCTTAGTCGATATCCCAGTTTTAAATTGCCAACTTATGATTCTGATGAGGAATACAAAGGATATAATCAATTCATTATTGATTATGAAATTCATGAAGCCCCCGAAATTGATACAGGACCAATAATTGACCCAATTTCCACATCTTTAAAAGAGAGGTGAGTTGGAAAGATTAGGAAATTAAAGGAATATCTCAAGGAGTTGACACTCCTTGATAATCATATTAAATTAGAAAATGCAGTCTTGAAAGTCAACATTGCCCAATTACAAAAGGATAAAGAATAGTTGGAATCTCAAAAGAAATTTCTAGCAAAAATGGCCAAAAACTGGTACATGAAAAGCAGGTTAGGCAGAATCAAGATTATGATACCGAGGAAAAAGTTGAATAAGGTAAGGATTCATAGACGACCCTCATATCTAGGATTGAACATTTTGATTGATGCTTCAGATAGAGCTTAGGAAAGAAGGGATCAATAATTTTGAAATTTTGTTGGAGGAAGCAAAGAGTCATTTTTGTGCATAAGGACATGCAACATATTCCATGTGGGGGAGATGTTGAGTCCTCAAAATAGACTCTTTTTGTCACATTCCTATCCTAAACTTCCATCCAAAATCCCATATCTATGAACTAGTTATATCTTATTTTATCTCTTTTTTCCATAAATCATGATCAACTACATAACATGTGTATTGAAGGATGTTAAAGGTAAATTGTCCATTTTAGGCTTAATTCCATTATTCTTTATGAAAATTATATTTAATTAATTATCATTTTAATGTGTAGCTACATAATCTCTGAGTCTGTAGCAACTCAAAATACAGTTATGTAGCCTAGTCACTAAAATGGTTTTTTGCAGCAAAATAATTGTTCTATAGGGACACGATCACCTCAATATTGAACCTTGATTTATGGAAGATGTAAAATTGATCTATGAAGCTCGTCCACCTATCAACTTATCCCACAAATTCTCTAGATCAATGCATATGTAAATTCAAACCTGCAATCAAACATGTACAAGTGGCAAAGTTGCACAAGTTGGTTGTTCATTGAATCAACACGAGAAAGGAAATATATTATATTAGAGAAATTCATGCATTTTGTCATGAATTTCTCCAATATGTGGATGACCAAGCTTATTCCATACATCCACGAAGACTGTTAGATCCTATCCTGCATATACAAATGTCTAATTTGTTTTTAAACAATTTGTGAGATCCGTATAATTTGGATCTGTGCGATCTCATATGTATTGTATAAATATGGGTAATCAAACCTTCATATATATATATATATATAATCTCTTAATATCAGACTGTTGTAATCATATTTTTTTTGAATTAATATAAAGTTCTGGTTACTGTTCATTCTCAAGAGTTACATGTTTTGAGTTTATAAATCTTAAGTCTCATATGATATTTCTAAGTAGTGTTCCCTGAGCCAGGAGGCCCCCCTGAAGAGGAGTACGTGATTTAGTTGATTTACTGTTGGTATTATTTTCTTATTCAGTTGTGAGATTTCATATTTCTGTTCGTTTCTTTTATGCAAGTTTATTTATTTCTGTTTACACAAGATAACTAACACAACAAACATCAATTGAAAAATTGATTTTTATTTCCACAACAAGAACTCTCATTTCTTTAGATTTTTGAAAGACTGTAATTACCAGTCCAGTAGATTGATGATCCTAAGTGTTTAGAATTATCTTTGTGTCTTTATTATTCTATTTCTACATCATTAGTAAGTACTCTATTCTTTTTGCAGCTGAACAAAACTTTGTTTCTGCAACCAAGGAAATGACATTTTTTTCCTTATGCATAATTAGATATATTAGAAGACTAGTACCTGCATATATTTTGCATTTCACTTCATCAATTTACAATCCACAGGTTGATGATTTAATGTTGCAGAATTCATCTAATTGAATTGACTGACAATAACATTTTTAATTCCTAAAGAAGAAGATAATGTATTCTTACCTTTGTGGGCGACTTTAGATTTAACTTTGAATTTGAGAAGATCTGTTTGCAGAAGTTGGATTTGTTTTTCTAGGATGGAGTTTTCTTCTCTTCTTACGCATGCATCAATGATCCCTTGAAGATACATCTCTCCTATTTCCATGTCTTCCACTTCATCATGCTATTCATTCCCTTTTTCCATCGAGATCATTTTTTCATCATCCTCTCCATGTGGATGTTCAGTTCCAGAAGAATACTTTCCTTTGTCACAATTTTGATTGTGATTAGGGTGAGAGTGGATCTTTGAAGAATTGTGTTGTTGGTGATGATTTTGAGATTTTCCCACCTCCCGGTCTTGCTTTTGGATAGAGGAGAGAGTTTCAAAGCTGTTGACGATCTTAGGGTCTTTTGGATTTGGTGGAGGTGGAATTTTCCATGGGAATTTTATTTTGTTTGTGACTTTCTCAAAACCCTCCTCATCCTTTGTTGTTGATTTTTTTGCCAAATTTGATTGGGAATTCAAGGGACAATCCCGGAAGAGATGCCCATGGGCATGGAATTTTCTACAATGAAAGGGGATATGCTCATAATCAATTTTCTGGATCTAGTCAGAATCTTGGAAACCTAAGAAGATTGAATCCAAAAGCGATTTTGACACATTCAAATAGACACAAATGTGAGCATATGATGTGTATTTTCCCTACTTTGTATCCTCAACAATTTTGAAAAAAGAGCCAAGGGTATTTCCAATACCCTTTATTATTTATGGATCCCAATATTCCCGCGATAAGGAGTATATACAGATGCAAATTTGGGTAGCAATGAAATCCTCCTTGGTTGGGATGAATTTTTCGATCCATAGCCAGAGATATAAGCCTGTTGAATTGAAGAAATAGGGGCCATTTTCAAATATCCTTTCTTGATCCTCAACATTGTTGAAAACTGTAGTGAAGAAGCCTTTTGATCCCAATTTTAGCATTTTAGCTCGACATATCCTTTTGGCTTCCTTCATTTATTGATCCACCAGATCAATGATTTTTCTGAAGGCCAAAGACCCATAAATTTGCAGATGATGGCATGGTCCTTCATGTGTTGAATAGTTTCAATAATCCCATTTGATCTTGTATCATATCGCGCAGTTTCATTAGCCTGCGGGATGCAAGTTCATGTCCAATGAGTTTTCGAGCCGCTGGGTGCATCATTCTTGACTTTATTCGACTATTATGTATGTGGGTCACACATAGTGTTTTCATTTTCCTCAGGTTGGTGTATCACAGGAGGAGAAATTCGATTGGTTGAAGGTTGTGAGACAGGTTCGTGTCTGTGTGTAACGCCCCTTTTTTAATCCCCTGATTAAATTGTAATTAATTATGATTAGTAATGATGTTATCTCATTATAGAGATATTGTTACCACGGTGAGGTAATATGAACAATGTAAGTTGTATTATCGTGTAATAAAGAAGGCCTAAAGTTGATTGAAGGGTGAAGCACTAGTATTGGCCATGATACCATGAGAGGGAACAGTGAGGGGGCCTAGAGGGGGATTACCTTTCCTAAAGCCTTAATGTTGATTTTCCAAAGTTGATTTGAATAATTTTTCCTTTTGTACCCATTTTCCAAAAATCAGTTAATGAAGGGGAGGTTGGTAGCTCATGAGTGTTATGGGATTTTTACCCTATGACCTTGGGTTTGTGTCACAATAGAGGCTGACCATATTTAAAATAAAAACCCTACCCTCACACACAAGTTTGAAATAATATAACTACTTTGGAAGAGAGAAGAGAAGAGATCACACCTTTTATCCTATTGTTTGATGTCATTCCTCGCTCTCGACCTTTGATTCACTCCTTATCTCTCCCCATACTAACTTGTAAAAGTAGATCAAGTCTATGCTGCAACAAGGTAGTTATGAAATCAAGTTATACATGTAATATACAAATTCAAATATGTAAATCAAGTTAACATATACTAAAATATTAAACAATATTACACAAATATGGAGGGAAAAATAACTCTTTTACTGAAAACAATGTAAGTAGGTAGTTACAACTTAACTCTAATTTACGACAATACCTCGAAGCCAGTCACCCAGGTTCCTCCACTAGTCCTTCAAGCATCAAATCAACGAAATGGATCTTCCTCGAATTACCCAAAAGGGATAGGAACACATCCTATGGTCATATATAATAGAGGAAGGAGTGTTGGAAAACAAGTTTCCAGATCAGAGGGATGCTACTCAGAGGATCAGAGAAATAGGGAAGCCTGCAAATTCGTTATCATAATATTGCACCTAGGTTTTCCTCCCATCCATACCCCCAATAGGTGCGTATATACCATCCTTAAGGGGTTGGGGTGGTTTTAATCCATTGTGTATGGGCCAAGGGAATTTTGGGAACAAGCCTAACCAAAAACCCCGCCCGAAAATGCAAAATATTTTATTTTTTCATAAAATTGAGAGCATACGCTGTTTGTACACTAGAACATAACGTACGTACACAATTCGTAAATGGGTGAATCACGTATGGAAATAAAAGTGTTGTTTTTTAGATTACACTGATGGATGAGAGTGGGATTTAAGTTTGCAAGCTAGGGAATGGACTAGGCCATCTCACAAATGCACATTTGGTGTGGAAATTTGTGGTATAACAGATGCCCCATAATGTATAAGGTCAGAAGAGAAATTGATGGACTAAATAAATTATAGCTATGATAGGCGATGATGCATTGAATTAAGTCCAATGAAAGTTCCCGAATAGCTGATACAAGAACAAAAACTGTCGGTAGAAATCAAGTAAGAGTATTCTCTTCTCGAGTTGGGAATACACATGCTTAGGAGTGATGTAATCATGGCCTCCAAATCAAGTACACTGTAGATTCATGAGTAATGAAAGAAAAACTGATGTCCATGGCCACAAAAACTATACACAATGGATCCATGTGATAGATATGGAAATAACAAGCATGGCGACGAAAAATACAGTGGATCCATGCAAATGTAGATCATAGCCACGAATGGATACACAATGGATCTATGCTTGAAAATCAAATAAGAGGATATCTAGAGCCAAATAAGTGAACAAACTGATCCTTTACAAGTACCAATGCCTGTGGGAGCAGTACAATCAATATAGGTTAGTTAGGAGCACAAAATATGTGATGCTTAGACTTCACTCGAAGTCTTCAAAATGATCCACCATGGTACGAGTCTACACTATGTGAATAAATGCATTGAAGTTGAACACAGTGAGACACCATTTGATTACTGGTCATTGATGTATACCATTAACAAATGCGAGACAACCCACCGATGATGATAATAGACTTCAAGGTACCTAGTACAAACTAACAAGTGTGAATAAATTTGCTTATGTCGAACACTTGATAGAATCTATCGATCAAGGGACACTGATGTATTCTCATTTTCAATAGAGAGGGAACCTACCACTGATGACTACAAGCCCCAAGGTACTAAAATTGACTCTAGTCCCTTCTCCTAGAGAAATATGTGTTGAAGTCGATAGGAAGAAATCTGCTAGAAGGAGGGCATTAAGGCACCCCCCAACATCCAACAGAAGGAGTAACAGAAGGAAAAATATTTGGAAGGACTCGGATGAAAAATATTGTAAGGACCACATCGAGGTAACTCTCTGACATGCACCAGATGGAATAGTACACGACAAAGAATCCTTGAATAGTAGTCAATGATGAAGACTACTGACACAGACGAGGAATCCACTTACAGGGTCAAATGGAAACCAAGGTACCACACAAAGCCCTATGTGTGATGATTTTTGTTGACATCGAACATAAGGGAAACCACTCAGTGAGTGACCAATGATGGTTTGTCATCTAATAAGTGCAAGGCCACCTATCAATGATGGAAATAGGCCCAGGGTGCAACTCTAGGTCATACTCTCAGAGAAATGTGTTGGAGTCGATAGGAGAAGACCTGCTAGTAAGAAGTCAATGAGGACCTTCTATACTAGCATGAGTGAAGGACAAAGATACTTGTGAAACTGAGACATACTTTATTGACACGGGAATGCCGACTTAGAAAGTTAAATATTTTGATAGAGTGGATGACTCAGGATGAAACTTCCCTTGAACAAAAGAATGACACATTATGTGACTTAGGCAACATGGATTACAAACTGGGATACATCTGCGATATAAGAGGTATTGATATACGATATGTATAAATGGAAGAATAACCAGCTGACGAAGATTGTACTCAACAATGAGAAAATTCCTCCTAAGGCCATAATAAACCCAAATATTGGTATATTGACTCAAATATTGTGCTTTGTTCAAGGGCGAGAAATTGCTGCCAAATAAAGAGATAGACACTTTACCCCCTTCTTTTTTGTTTTTTGATTTTTTTTGTCTTTTTCATGTTATTAAATCCTGAAAAAGAATAAAACAATGCTATAGTACAGTGGAGGAAATGAGTTTCACGGGAAAGAAAACTAGTTCCAGAGCGCAAGGAACATACCTATGCTCAAAGCAAGGAAGCATGTGCAGGATAAAGACACTCATGGGAATATCTCCTCCATGGATAAAGTTGTCGAGTAACAATTGTATAAATTGCAAGACTAGAAGCTGGTAGGAATGCATAAGAAAATGGTTCAACAATGACAAGTTGAAGTCAACATTAGACCTAGAAGCGCAAGCGGTTAATATGTAATGAAATTACAACTCAACAAACTTTTGGAAGCCCCATGGGTGAGTTAGCCAAAAAGAGATTGAGAGGAATTCATGAGGCTTCAACGCAAAGACATGGTGAGCTTAAACAGGGCTTTCGAGCCTACAAAAATACTACAACATGGGTGTTGAAAATGCCAGCGAGGTACTAACTAGGAAATCCATGAAGATATAAGCTCTACGAGCTGTAAATGACAACTTTAAAGTATCTTGAAGGTATGATGCTGTGAACGAATGGGGTGGAACCTATGGAAGATATGTGAACAATATGGATAAATGCATTGTGAAGGTGGAATGGAACCTACTCTATATGCTAGTAAAGAACACAATACTTGCTGAAGAATTTGAAAAGTGTTGTCATATGTAGAAACATACATTAGAGGGAGTCTTGTAGGCAATGGATAGAAAAATATTGAGAAGAAGATATGCAACTTCAACGCAAATTCATGGTGGGACTAAACATGACTCCCAAGCCTAATAGAAAACTTGCAGCATGGGTGCCAAAATGAAAATCTGTTCTAAGCGAGGGCGCAAAAATGCAAATTGGTTCTAAGCTAGGGAGACAAAATGTAAAGGGGTTCTAAGCTAGGGAACCCATGGAAGATAGACTCTACCATTAAAAAAATGACATTCTAAAGAAAACATATGGGTTCATGTCATAAGCTAATGGGACTGACCCTAGGGAAAAGTGGAAATCACAACTAAAAATGCAAAGTGTAAGGTGTATGAGACCTATTCAAAATGCCACTTATACGAGAATGATACCTTCCCCAAGTCTTGAAAAATACTCGGTCAACTGAAAACATACCATAACATGTCCAAACTATCCTTCTACAACCTGAAAATGTGACAACCACACTACAAATCCCTTTTCATTAGTTCAATTAAGGATAAATAGAAAAACTATGGAAAAGTGGGTGTAAAAGTTTCATTAAATAGTGATAATTTATCACTTTACCATGTCATTTTCACAATTTACCAAAAATTGTGAAAACCCTCTCAACTTCAAACGAGAATTACGGGAGCTTGGAGCAATGAAAAATCTTTTCATCTAGATCAAGTAAGCTTCTAACCCTACTCTTCAATTATGTCTATTCACTTTTAAATATTTCATGAGAATTTGAGGAACATGCTCCCCTTTTTCTCACAAACTATGCACATACGCGATTCATCTTAAGGAGAATAACATATATACACTATTTTATCGAGGAAGAATTACAGATGTCCGCGACTATCCTAAATATGAACCATGTATGACTTGCTATGAATGGAAAAATGAGAAGATTGCCTCCCTTCTTCCTTGAATCTTACAGGATGTTTGTCCAATGGAGAGAGTGTGAGCACGAGGATGTTGATAATGATGTGGTTGAGGATGATGACACTATGAATTCTCTTCATTGATGTGGAATGTACAAGTTCTTTCAAACCAATGGCATGCAATCATAAAGAAGGTTTCTCAATTTCCTCATTGACTATTGGCATCTAGATGTAGAGGCATTCATGTTTGATGGGAAGGAATTAACCATCATGGTGGAAGATATTTACTTCATTATCAACCTTTCTCGTAGAGGTGAAGTAGTGACATTCAAGACTTGTGGAGGAGGTGGCTTAACTATTAATGAGTATATAGCCACATATTGTGAGGATGACACTGAGAACGTAGGCACATAAATACCTATCAAGAACATAGGAAGTTTGAGCTTCAAAGTGATACTATACACCATGACACACATCGTTGGATCATCATCCTTACACCAATCTTCATCGTCTCAAATTCAATATGCAGTTGAATGTTTGAGACCAACAATATTGAATTGGAGCACCATAATGCTCAATTGTATGAAGACGTAGTTGATGGACTACAAGTTGTGAAGGAATAATTTTTTTTGTTTGGTAGCATTCTCCGTGCTTTTGTTTTTGAGAGAGTACTGAGTATGAGCCCACGAAATTTCATGAGAGAACACCAACAACCATGGCCCACACTAATATGATGGACTGGGCTATTAACACGCTTTACAGGGGGCACATTGTTCAATCCTTTTGATGATAAACTATTCTATTGGTGGGCACGACAAATACCTACAATCAAGGACTATCCATATGCTAGGATTGAATTTTCTCGAGATCCATACATGATTGTACCTTCTGACACAACACTTGGAGATATAGGTAACCTTTATCTTTATTTATTTATTTAATTTTTAGTTTTTAAATTAGATTATTAAAAGGAAAAATAACCTGTATTTTTGGTGAGATCCACATTACTAAAATGTGCCCTTTGAATGTGAATATAGAGCACCCGTAATACCAACTAACTTCCCACAACACAGGCATCGGAGAAGAGGTGAGGCAGAGTTCAGTGACGATGCAACAAGGACACTATGGAGAGTGGGAAGGAACATGGAGGCTTTGAAATGTTCTATCCCTATGGAAACCATAGATGATATGCCAGTGGGGATGCAATGCCATGTCGTTGGTGTACCCCAGACATGAGTCCACCTTTTTCGATGTTTAGTGAATGCCGTAGTTTGTTACGATAGGGCTCACCGACCTTAGGCCTAGAATTTTTATGTGCTAAGGGAACCATTTTGTACTTATAAACATTTTGGGCTAGTAGCCTAACTTTTGTATTATGGACCTCCTTATATATATAGACACACACACACACACACATCTTTTCGCCGTGCGTTATTATAATTTACTTGAAAATAATAGATATTTACATGTGCAAATGGTGTGTGCTTATGTTATTGATGAGATAAATGCCAATCTAGAATGTAATTAGCATATGCATCAATTACTAGATTAGATTGACTAGGGACACACACACACACACACACACACACACACACACACACACACACACACACACACACACACACACACACATATATAATGAAATCAAAATATCATTCCAGAAGACGTACTCTAAGGAAGAGACATAACAAGACCAGATCGTGAATACAGTATAAACCATTCAACTATGACACAACCAAATGAGAATCTAAATAAACCTGAAGGAGTTGAATTCCATATGAAACAGAATCTCACAAAATTTCAATAAAGACACTGTAATCAGATACGTTATTAGTAGTTGCCCCACGACAAACACCTCCAATGAACACTAGTTGGTTACTGGGCGAATAAATCACCCAAGAAATAGAAGCAAGGTTTCGAGTGTGATGAATGACATCATCTGTGAACCTGACATAAACTAAAAACTCCCCTCACATCTACCACAKAACAAAAGCACAACAATTAACAATGTAGTGAAAAACAAAAGACATCTATACMAAGCTATATAAAAAATATAAACAAAACTACAACAAGACTAATGCTCGAGCTGTGAGGCTCAAGCATAGTAATTTTAATGGTAGAGCCCATTTATGGGATCTGACAACACATTTCCTTCATAATCAACCAATTTGTAAGCCCCTTTTTTCATCACACATTGCATGATATAGGGACTATGCCACATGGGGTTGAATTTTCCTGCTCCCAAGATATCCTTGTCTTGGTCATAGACCAAAACAAGGTGTCGTTCGAAGAACACCCTTAGACGAACAAACTTGTCATATTGAGCCTTGACACATTTCTTATGCGCTTTGTTTGCTAAAGAAACATCTCAAAATTGTTCATCAATATGTTCTAAGTAAATGAGGCATTCTTCAAGTTGACTCGTGTCATGGAGGAGCTCAACAACGATTTTAAGTGAAGGGACTTCACATTCAATAGGAAACACTACTTCTACTCCATGAACAAGTTGAAAAGGAGAGAATCTTGTTGCAGTTTTTACTAAATTTCGGTAGGCCCACAATACCGGATATAACATCAAATGCCAATTTTATTTGGTCGTGTTGATAATCCTTTTCAAAATAGTTTTCAAGGATTTGTTCACAAATTCTACCTGACCATTTTCCCAAGGATAGTAACGAGACGATTCCTCCTGCCTAAAACCCAGTTTTGATGCTAACTCGGACATCATGTGGTTCTAGAAGTGACTGCCATGGTTAGTGACAATCTCTCTTGGAACCCCGAACCTAGCTATGACATGATTGAACACAAAAAATGTTGTTGTTTCACCATCTTTAGTGATTGCCGGCATGGCCTATGCCCACTTCATAAAGTAGTCAATGAACACTATCATGTATATATGCCCCTTAGATGAAACTGGGTGGCATGTCATAAAATATACCCCCAATTTGTGAAGGGGCTGGCAGTAATAATAGGAATCATGGGAGCAGGATGCATGCACATCATTTTAGTAATATTTGATAAGGGTGGCATTTTGTGACCACTTCAATGCAATCTCTAAAGATCGTCGACCAAAAATATACGACATGCAAAATATTCTAGGATGTTTCCAACCCTGGTAAGTGACCGCCATATGATCCACTATGGCAGTCATTCAAAACTAACTCCACTTCCTCATGAGTCACGCACCGATGAAGAATTGAGTTGACTCCTCGTTGATACAAAGTGTTAATGATAATGAGATAATTCTTTGATAGGTGGAAAACCCGTCGTAGCTTGTCTCGTGAGAATTGCCGAGGGAACTTCAAAGTTTGGAGATATATAATAATATCTCCATACCAAGGGTCAGATGAAGAGATGAGGAATATATTCTCATACAGAAGTGAGTCAATAAATTTGTTATCCTCATTCTCTACTGGGAACTCCGACATAAGTTCAATGAATACTAATGACTTCTTGGACTTGGCAGAAGAAAAATCCAAAACAAACTTCTGACAAACAAAAATCCACTTGTTATACTTCCCACCAATTGTTCTTCGAGTCAAAACATACTAAAAAGGGTTAACGTCGACGATGATGGTCATCTTGTGCAATAAAAAATAATTCTAGAGACACTGAATGACATGAAATGTTGCTAAGGCCTGTTTCTCAACGTGTGAATACTTTAGTTTAGGTCATATCAAGGCGTGAATCAAATAATAGATGACATGATCTTGAAGCTTACCATCATCCTAAACTAAGACCATGCCAATTGAAGATTCAACTGCTGCGAGATATAGTAGAAAATATCTATTGTAATATGAGGGGCTAAGCAAGGGGGTTGAAACTAGAGATTTCTTCAATGCATCGAAAGAAAGTTGTGCCAAATTGTCCCAATAAAAAGAAACCCCCTTATTCAATAGACACATAAAACCTTTTGTGATATCAGCATAGTTTGGTACAAAACTTTCAAAGGGACAACCATGATCGATTTAGTTGTAACGATAAATCCTAAAAGACGTCCTAAAGTCACACGAAAGATGCACTTGTGTGGATTCAAGTGAATTTGATAGTGATGAGATATTTCAAATACAAGGAAGAGGTGTAAAAGGTGTTGTGACCTCTTACATGAATGGACAGTGAGATCATCCAAATAAGCCTCCACTATGTGCTTAAGATTGTGGAAAGTGAACATCATGGCCCACTAAAAAGTGGCTCAATTTTTTTAAAGAAAAAGGGGATATTTTTATATGCAAAGGTTCCCCAAGGACAAATAAAAGTTGTCTTATGTTGGTCCTTGGGGTAGATTTGTATCTGGTTATAACCAGAAAAACCATCTATGAAAGAGAAAATCTCACTTCATACGCATTCGTCAAGGATTTGATCGATAAACGATGTAGGGAAGTTATCTTTAGGAAAATATTTATTTAGATCACCAAAATCCATGCATACTTGAATTATACCCTATTTTTTGTCGATTGAAACGGGGTTGGATACCCATTTCGTCAAAGGGACTGGATAGATAAAACCTGCTTTGAGAATTTTTTCCACCTAGGCCTTGATTGTTGCTTCTTGTCTTGGGTTTACCGGTCACAATTTATACTGAACAATCTTAGCGTTTTCATAGGTTCAAATCTCATGTTCAACAATCCGATGATCTATGCCAGACATTTCCTCATACGACCAAGCGAAAACATCATGAAATTTCTTGAAAAGTGTTGTATTATGAAGAATTTAATCTCGAGAGGAGTCTACCCTAATAAAGATGTTTTCGAAAAAATTCGGGGTTTTGAAAATGTTGATCGAAACGATCTCCAATTGGGAAGGTCAGAAGGTGCACTCCCCAAGGAGTAGAG